>WAAG01078197.1:278965-321901 GCA_013390105.1 Tichodroma muraria
GAGGGGGTGTCGCCGCACGGGGCTCGGAGGGGCGGCGAGGCCGCGCGGTGCCCGGGGGTGCCCTGGCCCCGCCGCTCCCGGGCACCGCCGAGGAGCGGTCGAGGCCAAGCTGCGCCAGGCGCGGGCTGCGAGGCCTGGGGCGTCCCCGCTCCCGAGGAGTGCGAGCGGTGGTAACTAAAATCGTGCGGGACCAGAGCAGCCAGGGCACCTGGAGGTGCGCACCTTGCGCATGGCACGGCTTGCCCAGCCTGGCTGGCGTTTCTGTGCAGCACCTCGCCACCCCCTCTGGAAGAGGTCGTGGCATTTTCTCTGCCACTGGCGAGCCCCTGGGCCTCTCGTGCATAGCTGTGTGTATTATCTACCCAAGTCTTTCGGATTTGCCTCCACCACCGCAGGCAGGCTGTTCCCCGAAGGTGGGGGCAGCCCCTGATGCCCGGCAGCACAGAAGCCACACCAGCTTGGGCGACCTTTGGCATCACCTGGAAGACTTTGCTTCCCATCGAGGCTGGTGCTCCCTCACAGCACTGCAGTCATATCCCAGCACCGGGACTCTTCCCATCTCGTGATCCCAGCCAGCTGCTGCCACGGCACCATGGGGATGGTTGTCTTCCCACTAACGGTGCTTTCAGGGTTGGGAAACCGGCGCCTTGCAGTGCCCCTTTGTCACCGGCAGCCTTGGAACAGCAGCTCTTCCTGCAGCAAAGCAGCATCCTTGTTATTCACATCTCAAGAATGGTTTTTACTGGGGCTGGGCTGGTGAAGATGGGGAGGTGAGCAGCCCTGTGCCTGCTCCCCTCGGCTGCACATGGGGACCACAGCTGAGGAAGTTGTCCTTTTCCAAATAAAACAACCAGGACAAATTCAATAGGAAATAAGTTCCTCTCTTCTGAGTGAACTTGCCGTGGGTGGAGAAGAAGGAAATTAAACAATAGAAAAAATGTGCAGGGCTTGATATGGCAGGAAAATAAACCCCAATGCTGTTGGCCTCTGGCAGAGTGGCCGAGCATCTTCCCTTTGCCTGTGTCAGTTTTCATTTTGGGCAAGGACAGTGAAGGCAAAGCTGACGTTTACCAGTGCCCCTCCATGGCTGAGGCATCCTTGTGTGGGTATGGGGAAACCAGGACCTCTCCATGCCACCCATCCGGGTCACCTCACGCAGCCCTGCTACATGCCATGACACCCCACCAGCTGCAGCCACCAAATTTGCCCCTTCCAACCTGGAGCTGCTGGCATGGAACACGGCTGCTGGTGGGGAAGCTCACACACACAAAGCCCTTCCTGCTTCCTGTGCCTTTGGGAAGCTGGTGGATCTGGTAGGATTTTGTTTGGATGGGGTTGGAAAATCCATCCCACCACGTACAGGCAAACAGACTTTTCCTGACAGGTTGTTTTGGGGTTTTCCCCCCTTCCTGTGTGTCTCTGTCAGTATTGTAGAACAGGACATACTTAATACGCTGTTGGTAGTAATTTAAACTGAAGGAAGAAGACCCATAAGTCAAAACCCAGGCTGGAATGAAGAGGGAATGATTAGTATTTTCTTCAGTAGCATGTCATGGTGAAGTATGGCACATCCAAGTGTGTCCCTGCTGCAGAGTGTCACCATCAGCTCCTGCCCGTCTCCTTCCACAGGAAGCAGGTTTTTATAAGCAGGTTTGATTTTGGGATGTCTCTTGGTGCTGCGCTGAGGATGGAGGGCTGTGGTCCCACCAGGTATCCCATCCTGGCCAGCTTCTGACTGCATGCTGGAGATGGAGCTGCTCTCTTGACTCTTTGTACACTGGGGAAGAATCATGGAGGGTTTTGCTTAAAAAAGTTTGTTTTTTTTTTTGTTTGTTTGTTTAATTCTGCCTTCTAGATGTGCCTTAATGAGTTGTGTTTTTATTTTTGGCTGTTGAGGTAGAGCCTGCCAGGATAAGGTTAGGACTCAAGACAAGAGAAGTTAAGAAGAGATAATTAAGTTGCTGCGTCTGGTGTTTGCTTCATGGCCTCAGAGAACAGGGCCTTCCAGTCTGTCTCACTGATGTTTCCAATCTTTCCAGCTTCAGGATCTCATGACAGCCCTTGACTTCCCTGTGTGTTTTTGGCTGAGGTGGTGGCATTGCTTTGTGCCATTGTCACATGTATGCTGGTGGTATTGGAACTTGACACAGGTCCAGGAGGACCTGGGTGGAGGGAAAGTGGGATGCTGCTTTCTTGGAGACCATCCTACAAACCTTGGTGGCTGTGACCAGTCTGCAGGTGCCAGTGGGGGATAGTGTCTCCTGTGCCCACTCTGTGCCTGTCCCTAGGTATGGAGGAGCAGGACAGCCCTCGTGCCGGACCCCTGGAAGGGCTGGATGAGTCACACGCTGCAGACACCGAGAGATGGTGGCCTGTAGTTTATGATTCATGTTGTTTTCCTGCAAAAGCCACCAACTGTAATGGCAGAGCTTGCAGAAGGCTAATCAATATTGAGCTGTAAATCCCACGTGCGACTGCGGCTGGCAGCCAGGGGGCTGGGATTGGGAGCACCTCGGCTCCCACATCCTCCCCAAAACCAGCAGGACCTTGATGCAGCCTTTTGCCCTGGGAAGGGGACAGGATCCTGTGTACCTTCAGGTGGCACAAGCCTTCCTAAAGGGGTTTAGGAAGGTCAAGAGATCCCTAAGTGGGAGGTATCCCAAGAAGAACTGCCCTGGTATTTATGGTGGGCATATCCCGAGCTCAGCCCTGCTACTGATCTGGTCAAAGTTGTGGAAATGGAGGTTGTCTTGGAGAGATCAAGACTCTCTTCTAGGACCTCTGCCCTGTTGTCCTACTTCTGCCAGGGAACCCAAAATATATTGGAATTTACATTCACTGATGTAAAGCACAGAAGAAGTGTTTCCTGTCTCTGAGCTTGGGCTTGTTGAGGGTTGGATGTACAGTGAGGAACATCCAGCTCAGCTCCATCTGCCACATGGGGAGATGTGTGTCTCACCCCAAAGCTCTGGGTATGCTTAGGAAGGATGACAGCCCCTAGGATGTTGCTGCTCCTCAGGGTAGCCTGCTGCTCTCCTGACTCTGCTTCCCATGTCTTGGCAAAACCCAGACACCTTCTAGCTACTTGTCAGCACCCCACTAAGTATTCCCCTTCCCAACACTGTCTGCTTCTTCAGACAGTGGCTGTTCCCAAGGATTCAAGGACAAAAAATATTCACAGCCTTGTGCAGCCCTGCAGCCCCAGGGCTTGGAGCTCTTAAAGAAAAGGGGATGCATTAAAAAGTGTTAACCACACAGTCCTGAAGTATGTCTGCGAGTGCTGTCAATGCCTGGACATGTGGCTCAGGCCATTTTCAGTCTCCTCCATCGGCCTTGATCCATCCCTTGCTGTGCTGGTACACTGCTGGTCTCATGGATTTACGTCGGAGAGTGGGATTGAGGCCAGGAGGGAAGGAGTTGGTGCATGACAGGTTGGTTCCTCAAGCATTTGCTTGCCCTGGAGCCCCTGCAGAGAAGAAGGAGAGGACAAGGCTGATGCTGGAGCAGGTAAACCAAAGCATGGACATGTCATTAGGTTCCTGCAGCCTCAGACCTGGATCTGGAAATAGTGGAGGAAAGAGGCAGCTCAAATGCCAGCAGCTGTGCTTTTTGGGGGCAAGTGTGGCCTTTGGCAGTGCTGTTCTAGGGGGGGTGAAAACCAAACAAATCTTGCAAGTGTCCCCTGTGCTCTGTGCCTGTTCTTGTTCCCTGTGTTTCCCCTGGGCTGCTGAGCCTTGCAGCCTCTGGTACATTTTAAGGGTGACAAAGTTTACATGCAGAGGTAATGTCTTTTATTAGCCTAACTAATACCTTTAGGAAAAAACAGATGTGTTCTTGGGCCTGAGAAATGCCTGCGCGGCCAAAATGTGTCGCTTTTTCCAACTGTGTCTATTGGTCTAATAAAAGATCTGACCTCCAGCCTGTCCCAGCCATGACCTTGGAGCATGCTGGCCCTGGAAGCATCCTGCCTGTGCGTCAGTGTGTGCTGCCCAGACCTTCCCAAAGGACCTGCCACCCCGGGAGCCGTCGCGGGAACACACCCACGTCACGGCAGGGACTGCTTTGACTTCTAATTCAATCCTGGCTGCCAGCAACTGGCCCTGTGGGTGCTTTGGGGTGCTGGCAGTGTCTGTCCTGGCAGACTGCAGGCAAGTGGAGGTCAGAGGCAGCTCAGCAAAGCACTGGGGCATCAGGCAGGATGGATGTGGTCTGACAGGAGCATCCCTAGGAGGAGGGAGCAGCTCCATCCTTGCAGGGATTTCTCTGGAATGTGGGCACTAGTGAGGGGTAGGTTGCTCTGTGTGAGCTGGTTCATGCTGTGGTTTTATGGATTCTGCTTTGCAAAAGTGCTGGTTTGGGGCTGGGTTAGCACTCACAGGGCAGCCTGTGCTCCCCAGAACAGCTGGCAGTTCTGTAGCAGGATGGCTCTGCTCTCCTACCAACTTGGGAAGCTGTCAAGAAAAGGAAACAGCTGGCCCAACCCGTGGGGCTCACAGTACTGCCGTGGCTGAGCACAGGGAATCACTGCTGCCTCAAGGCTTTCTGAGATCCAGTGTCACCCTCACAGTCGTGGCAGGACCAGCATCTCTGCAGGGAGTCTGGCCAAGCCAAGTGTCAGAGGCAGCAAAAGGTGGCATCGAGGGGCCTGCAGTCCATGTTTTTTTTGGGTAGGAGTCCTTGTGCGACCTGCTTGTGAGAGGGCAGGCTGCCACTCCAGTGAAATATAAAAATGCATGTGAGATTATTTTCCCCTTATCCTTTTTCTTTTTAAAATACTTGGGATTCAGACCCTGATTATCCAGAAAGGCTCTTGGGTGCTTGGAAAGCCACAGGAACCGACACGGCACATTTTGAAGCAGGAAAACCCAATTCATTGAGTGGATTTTTTCCCCTGTGAACCCACTTAAAATTCATGGAGAGTTTTGTCGGTAAGAACCTGTTTCAATTAACAGACAAAAGAAACTCTCCTCGTTAAGCGCCTCTTTCAATTAAGGTTTGGGAGAATTCCCCAAGCTCTGCTCTGAGGCTGTTCCCAAGGATTCAAGGACAAAAAATACCCCTGAGGAGCAGTCGTCACCTGTGAAGGGCTTTAGCTTTTTTGGGGGGTATACAGTGGTACAACCCAAACCAGAACCTGGCTGTGGTGTGTTGGGGTGTTTTGTTGGGATGGTTGTTGGGGATCATTGGTGCTGAGGGATCAGCTGCCCAACCCCAGTGTCCCTGGGGCATGGGAAAAGTAATGACTGCTGCTAATTGCTGGCCTAGTTTTCGGAGGAGACCGATTTCATGTGAGTTTTGGGAGATGGCGAGATGCTCTTCCAGATCAGGATGCTGAGGACAAGGAGGGTGGGAGCCACTGGTGCCCCAGGATCAGAAATGGGGTGACCTCTGCAGAGGGTTCCTCTGTACAGCCTCACTGACAGGGCTGGGGCACCTTGGGGCTGGGGGATGGCATGGGAGATGGGAATTAGCTGGGACAGGAGCTTGGGATGTAGGTTTGAGATGTGCAGTTTGCTAGAACTAGTCTTAGAAACCCACCAATAGTTGGGCTTGCCAGCTTCTCTGCTATGAAAAGTTTTAATCATGGGCTTTTTAAGAAATTCATTCTGTTTTTTTTCACCCCTAAAAATTCATCATATACATGCCATACACACCAAACCTTGCTTTTGTATCCCTCTGCAGGCAATGAGCTGTTCTCATGATTGGTTTTTTGAACAAAACCTGAGAAAAGCATTACTTTTATCTTTTGCAGTAAAACTGAAGTGCTAACAGGCTTTCTGGGTGAAAAAAATGTCTCTTCCAGAGCTGGACACTTTGACTGAAAATAACTTTTTTAAAGTGAAAATTCTTAACCACTTTTACTGGGCTCATTGCTCATATTGGTTTCTTTCCCCCAGGAGCAGGAAGGTGGTGGGCAGGCAGAGCCAGAGGTTTGTTTCCAGAGGAGAGTGAGGTGGAAGGGGAAGCTTCCCCCCACTTCCAAGGTGAAGCTTGGTTCAGCAATCCAGGTGAATGCTCCAACTGCTCATTTCTGACCAGGCTCTGTAAATCAGATCTTAAAAAAAAAAGAGCTGAGTAAAAGGGAGGATTTTCCTGCTGAAGTCCCCCTGGGGTGGAAATTCTCCAGACCTTATAAATCATGGATGAGTTTTTTTTGATACTCCCTTGTGCTGGGTCATATCCAGCCTGTGCATGAAGGGGAGGAGCCGAGGTGGGTGGGTTTACAGTGGGAGCAGCACCAGTGGCTGCCTGTCACTGCCTGTCTCAAGGTCAGCTGGGGCTGCCGTTGTCCTTTTTTAACTTGGCACCTCTTGGGCACTGGCGGGAGGCTGGTGTCCTCAGGAAAGGAGCACTGGGATTGTCCCTCTCCCGGAGCAGGGTGTTTTTCCCCCTGGTAGGTTGTAACTACTGTTTGCAAAGCACTTAAGCAGCCTGTGTAATCTACCACTAAGATGCTCCTTATCTGGCATTAGAAAACCTCTGGCGAGTGGGTGACTGGGACAAGCTCCTTTCTTCTCCTCTGTGTCCTTCTCTGTGTCTTCCCCTCTCTCCACATGTGAGGAACTTTCTTCTCTGTGTCTGCTCCACATCCCTCTCCCCTGCCCAGGCACCCAGGCTTTGCAGCTTGGCAGGAGGCAAATGGATGTCCCTACAGCTCATCCCTCTATCCAAGTTTCATGGGCCCATCCTAAAGGCTCACCCAGGCTGTCAGGACATGGGAATCACCAGGAGAAACTCTTGGTTTTGCAGTAGCTGAATTTTTTATGCTGGGTTTCTCTTCCTGGGCTGCTATGGCTTCATCTCCTGTGGCACAGGGCTTGTGCCCTGGGTCCAGGAGCATCCTGATGGGATCATCACACCACCACGCACCACAGTAAAGGAGATCATCTCCTGATTGTGCCGTCTCTTGGTCAGTGGGTCCAGCCATGGCTGGGGAGGGAGGAGATGGTGGAGACAGTGGTCCTTCACACCCTGAGATAGCTCTTTTCCCTTGCCAGTGTTTCCAGCTATCTGCAGGTATTTTCAGTCATAGCTGGGATCACTGTCATTTAGAGCTGATAAAGGCAGCAGTGCAGAGGTGGGTGTTTAAAGGCCATTTTTTCATGCCAGTTACTCTTTCATTTTCAAAGCAACCTCCCCTGTCTTGAGCTCGCAGTTGTCTCTTGAATAATGTGATGGCATTAATCTCCTCTCTAAGGACATGCTTAGCTCAGTGGTTTTAGATCTGTAGCCCTCTAAATATTACCAGCGAGTGAAGGGGATTCCCTCTAGAGGGAATTTAAACCTATTAATAATAATTTGGCTGCCTTTTGTGCATCTTTTGCAGGTAGTGCTGATTCCCAGGGCTGCAGGGCACCACTTGGTGATTGCTGGGGATGCTGATGAGGGTGCCTGAGGTGTGGGAGAGACAGAAGGTGGGGTTGGATGAGCGCTATCCACTTGCTAGGGGCTTGAGTCCCAGCCTGGCCAAATTTATACCTTCCAGTAGCCTTTTGCTTTCAAGTGGGAGATGCAGCAGATGTGTAGGTGGGGCTGATCCATCCACATTCCCAGCAGTGGTCAGAGGGGAAGGGAAGTGTTGGAGAGCAGGAGTGACTGCAGATCGCTGAGCTGTGCAATTCAATTTAGCATCCTGCCTCTAAATCCTCCTCCATCCATGCTTAACCCCCAGGCCTGGCTTACATGGAGAAGTGAAGCTGGCGTGCTGGTGATGAGGTGATTACCCAGCAGTGATGGGTCTCGCCCTGCAATGATGAGGAGTGAGAAGCAGGGGTGCCCACCCAAAGGGCGCCAGCAGGAAAGGAGCACAGTGACCCATCTGGCTGTGATGTTTAGGATGTGGCTTCATCTCTGTGGTTGAATGTTGGAGGTTTGGGAGCTACTAGAATTGGGGACTGAGGTTCTTGCACATAATCTTGGAGTGTCTACTGCACGACAATGGATACTTGCTCCTCTCCTTCCGCCCTTTCCAAAGTGGTGCAAGGGAAATGTGTGAGCAGTTTCTTGCTCTTGTCACACCCGTGGTTTTGAGCTCACCTTTCATCTCTGGGCCATGGGCTTGGGACAGTTGATTTATCCAACAGATGGGACTTGTGAACTGCCTGACCTTCACTGCTTGCACCTGCAGCCAGACCTATTCCACCCTCCAATAAATCAAATCCTGCTGTGGTTGTCTTCTGGGATCACTGACCCTTCCCTCTCCTCTGGATCTGTTTGCACTTCCTTGCTTATATTTAATCATTCCATTGCATCCCTGGAAAATCTCACTGGTATTTAAAGGAAGAGTGCTGTAAGCCACTAATGGAGATGGTTTCATTCCCTCTCATCCCATCCGGGGCCTCCCTGACTTTCTGGGGTGCAGTGGTTCCCCAGGCAGTATTTGTGGAAAATAACTCTGGGCGGGGGGAAACCACCATCCCCAAACTGCACCGGGGGTGGGTTTTGAGAAGCTTTTCAAACATTTTTCTCTTCCTCCTGCAGCTCTCTTAGATTTGAAGCGCTGATAGTAAAGGGCTTCCCTGTCTCAGTTGCGCTCCCTGCCCATCCTGGGGTCGGATCTGGCTCCGCAGGGTGCTCCGGGCTCCCAGCCACGCTGGGAAGCTGCTTGGATGCTGATTGTGTTTGTCAGGGCAGCCGGATTAAGAGCACAGTGGCTAAGCCTCCTCACTGAGCCTCCTCTCCAGTGGAGTCTGTGCCAGGGCATTGCTCAGAAACCCACGAGAAAAGAGCATTTTCCAGGGCTCTTTCTCCCAGGGTCCTTGATGTGCAGCTGTGGCTGAGCACCCACCCAGTGATGGGAGCCTGCCAGCACTGATTCTGGGGTCCTGAGGTCTGTGTGTGGGACTCAGGCTGACATTTCCAGCTGGTGCCTTTTAAATAACCACTGTGGTTTTAAAAGGCACCTGAGCAGCATCTAAAAATCAGGTTAAAAGGAAGTTTGACCCCGGCTGTCACCTTGCCAGGTCTTGTGGTTTTTTAAATTTTACCATCTTGTTTCCCTTTTTGTTTTAGAAAAGCTGTTGGTCTCAAGGACTTGTTTTGTGCTTTTGGTCATGAACCTGCTTCCTTCTCTGGCAATGAGCTGTCAGCTCTCCCACCACTGCCAGGACTGTGGATTTGCTCGGCAGGATGCAGCCAGCACCCACTTGCACAGGGAAAGCCCTGAGCAGGACCATCCCCACCCTCCAGCATCGCCCCAAAGCCCTTGGCATCCTCCCCATGGAGGGTTTGCTCTGGCAGTGAACTGGCAGAGCAGGATTCCTGCCTCTTCCTGCCACACTCGCAGGTGCTTGGGGCAGGATGCTGCCCATCCTGGCCCCAGCTCACACCTGGCTGCTCCAGGGGTCCAGTGCTGGCCCCCCGCCTGGGCAGACTTTGACATGGCAGCCGGGGGAGACTCAGCTGGCATCTGGCTGGAGATGCTGTCTCCAAAGCCTGGTCATTAAGTGCCAGTAATTAAAAGCTCTTAGGAGAGAATGGACTAATGAAGCGCCCTTGGGAATGGCAGGTGATGTAGGTGCAGAGCCCTCTTCCCTGTTTCATGGAGGGTGGTGCAAGGATGGACACATGGTCCTGTCCATCAGCTGCTGGCTCCAGCACTTGGCATCAAACCCACTGCTGCCATTTGCCCGCCCATCACTGTGGGAATGCAGCTGCCAGCACCCCCCTGGCAGGTGAAAGGAATGGAGAGGGAGTGGGATGGCACAGCCAAGGTGCTGGATAATGCATTCCCAGCTTTCTGCATCCCTAGGTGGGGAGATGCAGGGAAGCCTCCCTTTGCACAAGCACATCCCTAAAATCAACAGACCTGGAGAAGTGTCCTGTCCCAAAATCCCAGTGGGGCTGTTGTGTGAGGGATGCTGGAGGGGCAGAAGGAGTGAGGTGGAACAGGCAGGACACCTCAGGGCAATTAAGGAGAGAAGGTGCTTCTCTCTTGGTCATGCCTGGAGATCATCCGTGTGCACAAAGATAAATTACAAATCAATAAACCCAGCTGTTCCACCATGCCCAGCACAGCCAGCAAGGGGAGGTTGCTGGTGTGTCGTGGAGAGGGTGAAGGAGGAGACAGTGATGGAGACTGGAAGGAGGCTGGCTGCCAGCAGCACCTACAGGGGCCTGGCTGAAGCAGTGCCTTGTTGGCAGGGTTGGGAAGCGCTGCCTGGAGCCGGAGATGCTGCTGGGAAGGGCAGGGATGACAGGATTACCCTGCCAAGCCCCAGCCTGTAATCCACAGTGCCGTTCAGCCAGCCGCGTTTAATCCTGTTAGGGGCCCGGCTGGTGTCAGCAGGGAGGGTGCTCAGCCACGGTGCTGGCAGGGCACAGGGAGCGCTCCCTGGGAGGAGCAGGGACTCCTGCCCTTGTCCCCAACACTGGTATTGAGTCTGGGGACAGTGCTGTGTGTCACTTTTCTTCCTTAAACACATTGGCCTCATCAGTCTGTCCCCCGTTGTCTTCACCTTCTGGCAAGCAGTGCTCATTATTTTCCTTTTCTTTTTTCAAATGAGCCTTTCACAGGGGAGGCAAAAGTATTCCCAAGTCCGCTTTTGCTCCACGTGGACACTCCTGCCTGCCCATCTCGGTGACCTTGGCTGGTGGCTTCCAGCTTGGCCTTGAGCTGCCCAGCTGGTGAGCTCCCCATGTCCCTCCCGTGTCCCTCCCTGCCAGCCGAGCTGGGCCATGGGGGGCTCAGACCACTCCCCATCTCCTCAGCAGAGTGCAGCTCCTGCTGGGCACAGGGAGGAACGGGGGTCCTTCTCCAGCTGCTTGAGGTACCAGAGATTTATAGGGGGCTGGGGGCTCCCCTCCATAGCACTTGGTGATGCACCTGCACTCCAGGTGCACCCACAGCCGGGATCCCGTGACACGGCTGCGCGCCACACTCCCGCTGAGTCCCTGGCACCGTCGGGATCTCACGGCATTCTTGTGGCAAGCCCTGGCATGGCAGCAAGCTCGTGAGGACTCTGCTGGGGCTGTCACGTTGGCAGAAATAACAGCGGCAGCGTTGGCCCTGCCCTCTCATCCCATCTCTCTCTCTCTCTCAGGGCACTGTGTGGAGCCGGGGAAGCAGGGATCCGCCATGCCCTCATTCCCACCACGAACCCCGCCGACGCTGCCCGCCACCCCCTCGCCCCGCTGAGGCCATGGAGCTGCTGCGGCTGCTGCTGCCATCACCACAGGAATTTTGGCTTGGCAAGGGGACTCTTGGTGCCTCTGCCATGGTGACATGAAGCAGACAGCGAGGGACGCCCGACTGCTGGAGGGGAGAGAGCCTGCACAGGCAGCCTGCTAGTATTTTAATTTATTAGTAGCATTCAGTTTGATTTTACCTAATTTTTTGTTGGTTGGTTGGTTGCTTCTTCCCCTCCCCGGGGCTCGGGAGGGGAGGGGGCGAGCACGGGAGAGGGACCCCACCTCACCCAGCAGATGCAAGGATGACTGTGCTGGCCAGGGCCCGGCGGGGTATCTGGCAGCTCTCTCCGCAGGTGGTGTTGCTCCTGCTCTTCGCCTTCTGCCTGCTCAGTGTTTTCATCTCTGCTTATTATTTATATGGGTGGAAAAGGGGCTTGGAGCCCTCTGGGGATGTGGCGGGGCCGGACTGCGATGAGCCCAAGGTCGCCCCTTCCCGCTTGCTGCCGCTGAAGACCCTCAAGGTGGCCGACTCCTCCCGCACGGACCCTTTGGTACTGGTCTTTGTGGAGAGCCTCTACTCCCAGCTGGGCCAGGAAATTGTGGCCATTTTGGAGTCGAGTCGCTTCAAATACAGGACAGAGATTGCCCCGGGGAAGGGGGACATGCCCACACTGACCGACAAGGACCGGGGACGCTTCGCGCTCATCATCTACGAGAACATCCTCAAGTATGTCAACCTGGACGCCTGGAACCGGGAGCTGCTGGACAAGTACTGCGTGGAGTATGGCGTGGGCATCATTGGCTTCTTCAAGGTAAGGGGGTACATGGGACAAACCAAAATCCCATGGCCAGGCCAGATGTAAGCCCTGGGGTCCTGCTGCCCCAGAGGGACTTTGCCCTCCCCATGCTTTTTGCAAGCAGCATGAGTTGGTGTGGGGCACAGGCTTCTAGCAGAGGCCACCATCTTAGCTCTCTCCCTTTGGAAGGGCTGTGTGGCCTTTGGAGATTTTGAGGGAAGAAACATACTTCTGGGGATCAGTCCAGTTGCTTTTAGCAGTTGTTTTCCAGCAGTGACTCTTGCTGGGGTTTGCCAAAAGCATGAACACGTATTTTGCTCAGCAGTCCTTCTCCTGCCCAGGCCTCCTGGCCTTGGGACACTTTGCACATAGGACATGAGCAGGATTGAGTGTGTGAGGGGGATGAGGGCGCCCCATGCTCCAGAGAGGAAGGGGGGAACCCAGAACCTTGATCTCTAGGGGTAGTGAGCTGCTGCCTCTGTTGCTATGGCTGTTGGTGTTCCTTGTGAGTCCCTGCCTTGTCCCCAGTGTCCCATCTCCTGTAGCTCCCGTTTTCCCCATGCAGGCCAACGAGAACAGCCTTCTGAGTGCCCAGCTGAAGGGCTTCCCACTCTTCCTCCACTCCAACCTGGCGCTGAAGGACTGCAGCATCAACCCCAAGTCGCCCCTGCTCTACATCACACGCCCCAGTGAGGTGGAGAAGGGTGTGCTCCCCGGGGAGGACTGGACTGTCTTCCAGTCCAACCACTCCACCTACGAGCCCGTCCTCCTGGCCAAGACCAAGTCAGCTGAGTCCATCCCGCACATGAGCGTGGACGCTGCGCTGCACACCACTGTGATGCAGGACCTGGGCCTCCACGATGGCATTCAGAGGGTGCTTTTTGGCAACAACCTCAACTTCTGGCTGCACAAGTTGGTCTTTGTGGACTCTGTCTCCTTCCTGACGGGCAAGAGGTTGTCTCTACCCCTTGACCGCTACATCCTGGTGGACATCGATGACATCTTTGTGGGCAAGGAGGGTACACGCATGAAGGTGGAAGATGTCAAGGTGTGTCTGTGCTCTCCTGGCTGGGTGGGCAGGGCTGGACACCTGTGCTTGCTCAGGGATGCTCCAGAGATGAACTTTCCTGTCCTCAGAGCCTCCCCTGTCACTCTCAGAGTCCCTTTGCGAAGTGCTCAGGGACGTTGGTGCTTGCCCTGATGTGGCAGCTATCCCTGAGGCCACGTGCTGAGGACATCTTGCTTTCTCTCCCCTTCTCCCAGGCACTGTTTGACACACAGAACGAGCTGCGCTCCCACATCCCAAACTTCACCTTCAACCTGGGATACTCAGGGAAATTCTTCCACACAGGTGAGGACGGCAAGGGCACCACTTCTCCTGTGGGTGCTGTACAGCTGCTGCTGGGGCACCAGTTGGTGCTCAAAGAGGGTGCTGTCGGGGCTGTAGGAGAGTCCTCAGGCATCCCACCCTATTCTTCCATCACCTAGCTACCAAGAGGGGCTGCCCCTCCCTCTGCCCCAGCTGCTCACACAGCTCTCCGTGCTCAGTGGTGACAGCAAGTGTCATGCCACAGGTACTGATGCTGAGGACGAAGGCGATGACCTGCTGCTGTCCTACGTGAAGGAGTTCTGGTGGTTCCCCCACATGTGGAGCCACATGCAGCCTCACCTCTTCCATAACCAGTCGGTTCTTGCTGAGCAGATGACCTTAAACAAGAAATTCGCTGTCGTGAGTAGGATGCTGTTGGTGGGGTTGCTTGTGGTGAGGGGAGAATGGTAGAAGAGGAGTGAAGAAGATTCCTAGGGAATAGCCCCTGCTTGCTGGAGCAGAGGGACCTGGTGATGTTAAGTCATGTCCCCCATGTTGCAGCTGTGTGGATAAATCCATTTGTACTCTAGTACCTGGAGCTAAAGAATTTATCTGCAGCAGCCAACTTGTTGCTGTGGCACTGAGCTTCCCCAGTGGCTGTTCAAGGGGACACCCTGTCTGTGCCCTGCAGCCGTGCCTGCCTGGCCTGGCACGGTGGGGATGCAGAGGTGCAGCCCAGGGGGATGCTCAGCCTGGCACCAAGTGAATTTGTGCTGGATGGTGGTGTGGGATCATGGAGTGTGCTGGGAGGCTCTGGCTGATGGATACTCCCTCTACAGGCTGAACTGTCAGTGACATGTTTGGATGTAAAGGCAGGCTCTGACCTTCAGCTTGGTCAGGGGTTCTCTGTCCTCTTGGGCTGTCCTTTGTGTGGCACTGACACCGGTTCATGCTGTGATTGACTGAAAGCTGTCTTGAATCCAAACTGGTAAAGCCAGACCTATTAATAATTGGATCCTATGGCCTAAGAGAAGGATCTTCAACCTAAGTTGAATTTATTATCTGCTAATTAAAAGTGCTTAATTAGAGAGAGACCAGACCTTTCCTACTTAAGATGGGAAGTGTCCAGCTCAGAATTTCCAGGCTATTTTGTATGTACTGATATAAACCAATCTATAGTCCTATATAGCTGCATCTCCTCATTCCTCACACAACAGCTTGGCTATGGCTGTTCTGTGTGTGACAGCAGAAGACAGGGATGAGGATGTTCTGAATGAAGCAGAGTGGGTGTCCACTCAGCATGGCTGCTCCTGGGCTCCCTTTTGTGGAGACAGCCAGGCTTAGGAGAGGGTGCAGAGGCACAGCCTTGCCCTGGTTGCTCTCCAGAGGCACAACTGGATGGTTTGTAGCTGTGAATGGAGACGTATTGGTTTGTGATTTTGGGGTCTCCACAGTCACCCATTCCACACTCTCTTCTCTGCAGGAGCATGGCATCCCTACTGACATGGGGTATGCTGTGGCCCCCCACCACTCGGGTGTGTACCCTGTGCACGTGCAGCTGTACGAGGCTTGGAAGCAGGTTTGGTCCATCAGGGTGACGAGCACGGAGGAATACCCGCACCTGAAACCCGCTCGCTACCGCCGCGGCTTCATCCACAACGGCATCATGGTGGGTGCTGGGCTCTGTCTCCGGTGCTTCTCTTCTCCTGCCTCCCCCACCAAAACAAGAACCATCCTTTGTGCAGCTCAAGTTTGAGGGGGTTGTTCCCGCCTTGCTCATCCTTCATGGATGAAGCTTGTGTGAGGACACTTTTTGGCTTTTCCATCTGTCCATATCCTTCCCTCCTGTGTATGGATTCAACTCAAGGGTGGTGAGGGGCAGTGGAACTGGTCCTGGCCTCTGAGGGGTTGAGGTCAGGTTCCCCCTTTTTGTTGGGAAGGGAAGGAGACCCAGGTCTCAAAGCCTGGAGGAGGCCATGTGGCCATTTCATTGCCCTGGCTCTTCCACTTGTTCCATCCATATCTCTTTTCCTGCTCCAGGTGCTCCCCCGGCAAACCTGTGGCCTGTTCACACACACCATTTTCTATAATGAATACCCTGGTGGCTCCAGTGAGCTAGACAAAATCATCAACGGGGGTGAACTGTTCCTGACTGTCCTCCTGAACCCTGTAAGTACTGTCCAGGGTGAGACAGGTGTCTTGCAGAGCTGTCCTGGCACTGCTGCAGGAGATGTCCCCAGTGTCCCCAGCCAGGGTGGGGCCATTTGTGGGATGGCTACTGGGTGAGGCTCCACTAACCCCTGCTCTGTCTTCTTGGCTTCAGATCAGCATTTTCATGACCCATCTGTCCAACTACGGCAACGACCGCCTGGGCTTGTACACCTTCAAGCACCTGGTCCGCTTCCTCAACTCCTGGACCAACTTGAAGCTGCAGACATTGCCCCCCGTGCAGCTGGCACAGAAATACTTCCAGATCTTTTCCGAGGAGAAGGATCCACTGTGGCAGGTACCCCTGTGCCTATAATAAGGGGAGTGACTCTGTTTATTGTTCTGGGAGAGGGTAGTGGGGTATAGCTGGCCCTGCTTTGAGCCTCAGGTAGCTTCCAACCTGGATTTCCTTCTGATTCCGTGGGTAAGCAGTGGTTTTTCACCTCTTGCTGGTTCTGCAGGAAGTGCCAGAAGGGGGTTTGTCCTGTAGACCTGGAGATAAGCCCGGTCTTTGTCCTGCCTGCTGCACAGGGTGGCCTCCCCATGTGTCTGCTCAGGGTCTGAGCAGTGGTGTGGGGTCCCATCCGGGCTGCTTTGTCTCTGATCCTCCACACTGTTTCAGGATCCCTGTGAAGACAAACGACACAAGGACATTTGGTCCAAAGAAAAGACCTGTGACCGATTCCCAAAGCTTCTCATCATCGGGCCTCAAAAAACAGGTGCTTCCCTTCACCTTCAGTGCTGTGAACAGGCTGGGAGGCTTGACAGGACCCCTATGCTCCCGAAGAGCTTCTGTCAGTCCTCCCACCCTGAAACAGAACTTGGAGGGAGGTTTGGCCTCTGTGAACTCCCTCTTTCTGTCTGTCCAAAGGAACAACTGCCCTTTATCTCTTCCTGGGGATGCACCCGGACCTGAGCAGCAACTACCCCAGCTCAGAGACCTTTGAGGAGATTCAGTTCTTCAATGGACACAACTATCACAAGGGCATTGACTGGTGAGTCTCTGCATTGTGGGGACTGTGCTGGGAGTGCCCATAACTTTGGGAAGGGGAGCAGTCGTGCTGTGGGGTTTCCCTTCTGAGTGTCTGAGATGTCACCTGTGAGGGAAGTGCTGGGGCCATCTTGTGGTCTGCCAGCCTCATACTGTGCCTCCCCCAGGTACATGGAATTCTTCCCCATCCCCTCCAACACCACCTCTGACTTCTACTTTGAGAAAAGTGCCAACTATTTTGACTCTGAAGTGGCTCCCCGGCGAGCTGCAGCCCTGCTGTCCAAGGCCAAAATCATCACCATCCTCATCAACCCTGCAGATCGAGCCTACTCCTGGTATCAGGTGAGCTTCTGCCTCTCCCCTGGATTGGGCAGTCCTGTGGGACAGAGGACAAGAGGCTTGGTTTGGGATGTGGGGTGACTGCGGATGCCACGCCAGTTGCCTGAACACGATGCATGAGGACACGTCGTGGTGGCCTGGGAGCCGCTGCACCTCGTGGGCAGCCCAGGATTTGGGTTACCCTGGGGACAAACCTGCCTTGCTCCTGCCTGACAGCACCAGCGAGCTCACGATGACCTGGTTGCCCTGAAGTACACCTTCCACGAGGTGATCACCGCGGGGCCCGAGGCCGCCCCGAAGCTGCGGACCCTGCAGAACCGCTGCCTGGTGCCGGGCTGGTACGCCACCCACATCGAGCGCTGGCTCAACAGCTACCACGCCAACCAGGTAGGGATGGCAGCACCCCAATCCTGCTGTGGCAGCACCCGGGGAGAGCCCTCACCCAAGCAAGGATGTGGGGGAAAGAGATCTTGGGTCCAAGGTCCACTGTGGAGTTGTTCCCATGGGAGCTGTTTTTCTTACACCCTATAAACCACGGGGGGAGGAGTAAAAGTACTTGGAGAAGGGGCTGAGGGGAGGTGCTGTGCGAGAAGGGAACCTGGTGATGGATAACACACGAAGATGTCCTTGTGTGGGTTGTCACAGCAGGGTTGAAAGGGAGTGGGGGCGGAGGGCTGTGGGTGGCTCTGCAGAGTCACCCAACCCTCACCCTCACTCTTGGCCACAGACCCCTGGGGTTGCCCTGTCTGGTGTCACCATGGCATCGAACAGGACAAAAATAGCAGGTGAAGCTGCCCATAGTTCAAGCTTTCTGCAGGGGAAATGGGAGCTGGATGCCAGCCCTGCCGTGACCCATGCAGTGCAGCACTGCTGGAGAATATGGGATCAATCCCTGAATGATTTTTCCGCTGTTGATTAACCTTATAAAGTCTTATTAGTTGCCTGCTGCTAGTGTAATTGCGGTGTTGCAAACCCAGCTGCCTGTGGGTTGGGTAGCCCTGAGCAGAACCTCTGGTGTCCTGGGTGAGTCCTGGCCCTGGCTTTAGTTGCATTTCATTTCCCAACGTCCAGTGTTAGGGAGCACCAGGGCACACTGGTATTTAGCAGGTGTCCTTGTGCAGGCTGGTGGCAGATTTGGCTCCGAGATGACCAAAGGTGTGGTAAAAATGTCCTTTTGCCTCAGGAGAGCAGGGCTGGGAGCCAGTGACAACCTCACCACTCTGCCTTGCTCCCTGCAGATCCTGGTGCTGGATGGGAAGCTGCTCCGAACAGAACCCGCCAAAGTGATGGAGACGGTCCAGAAGTTCCTTGGCGTAACCAACTTTATCGATTATCACAAGACCCTGGCGTGAGTCCCTCCCCCAACTTCTCCTTCCTCCACCCTGCCATTGCTTCCATGCAGTGTGTTGCCCTGGGGACACCCAGCACTGTCCCAGAGCAGCCCCCAGCCCTGGGCCTCTCCACAGAGAGAGCTGCTGTTGATTTTGATGAGACTGAGCTTTCACCTGAGACTTATCCAGATACTACAGTGAGGTCACTCCAGGCAGCCCAAGAGCTGCCCTGGGCTCCTGGAGCAGAATTCAGGAGTGCCATTTGTGACACAGATGATAGTATTGAGCCCTGGCTCCCCATCTCCTCATAAATGCTTGAGAGCAGCTGCTGGCTGTGTGGCACCTCTGCAGGTGTCACCTTGCTCTGAGCTTTCCATTAAACCCCACTGTGGGAAGCCTCCAGAGCTGCTAGAAGAATAATAATTTACCTCTGCCAGGGCTTGCCTATGTATGTGTCCACCCAGGTGCTGTGGGGCATTTGTGGGCATCCAGGGAAAAAAGTCCCACAAAAAATGGTAATTAAACCTAGGTAGACTCTGTGCTCCTTCAACAGGGCAATGAATGAGTCTTGATGGACTGCCTATTGCACAGCTGGAGGGGGAACCTGTTCTACCAGGGAGTTGATGACTAGATGTTAGCTGGGTTGTGGATTTTAGAGGTGGAGAAGTGCCCTGTGCTGGGCTGGACAGCAGTGGTACCTGCTGGGCACTATGTCCGTGGGAGGTGTGAGGGGGATAAGAGGGCTGAGGCAGAGCTCTCATTTCACAGGTTTGATCCAAAGAAAGGATTCTGGTGTCAGCTTCTGGATGGAGGGAAAACTAAATGCTTGGGAAAGAGCAAAGGGAGGAAGTACCCTGAGATGGATTCAGATGTGAGTATGCAGAAAGCCTGCTGGGCTGATCCTGAGCAGGGCTGGGCTGGGCTGGTGGGCTCCAGGCTGGTCCCCTGACGCTCCTCTTTGCTCTCCTTTTGCAGTCACGCTCCTTCCTGCGGGACTATTACAGGGACCATAACATAGAGCTCTCCAAGCTCCTGTACAAAATGGGGCAGACGTTGCCCACCTGGCTGCGGGAGGAGCTGCAGAGCACCAGGTAGCTGCTGCTGCCACCCCCAGCAATACCTGAGCGGGGCTGACCCTGTGCCAACAGGACCTTCTCAGCAATACCTGGCCTTGGAGGGGACCCCAGGAGCACACAGCATCACTGGAGGCTTGGAGGGGACCCCCAGGAGCGTGTGGCTGCGCCAGAGGCTTGGAGAGGACCCCCAGGAGCACAGGGCTCCACTGGAGGCTGTCTGAGCAGTGATCCGACTCTGCAATCCCTGTGCTCCCACATCTCTGTCTGTCCCACACCTGTATCTCTTTCATTTCATTTTTCCTTTTTAATTCCTCGTCCCTTCCCACCCTGCTCAGGTGTAGGGAAGTGGCACAAATTCCCCCTTTCCCTGCTCAAAACGGGTTCCGACTGCCTTGGGCCTGAGGGCAGCACGAGAGCTGTCCCTCACTTCCTGGTCCGAGGGTGGAGGAGCTGTTCTGGGTGCACTGGTGGTGACTTTGCTGAGCTGGAGCAGAGGGATGGAGCTGGTGGAGACCCAAAGCACAGAGGAACCCTGACCCACTCCTGCCATCAGCCCCATGACAGGAAACAGGAGAGTTTGCTGGATTCCCCCAGCACCTCCTTGGAAAAGCAGAGAACAAGGTGGATTTTTCTTTCAAAGACTGGGGCACAATTTCTTTTGTCATCTCTGTCATCATTTTCAAGCTCCTCAACCTCTGGCTCCTCCTCCATGGGCGGCGTGGTGGGAATGTGGCCTAGAAGGAGAAGGGACTGCCATGCTGGTCTGGGCATACTGGTCCCAGTATGCTTATGACCCCCAAGCCCATCCTGCAATCTTGTACACATGTGGTGTTTCCTGTGGTAAAGCCTGTGGTGCCCAGCACACCCTGGCATGGAGGAGAGCTCGGGGGCAGAACAGACATTGGGATAATGGCAATCAGAAGAATGCTGAGAACTTCAGACCTCTTGAATATTAAAAGCAAAAGTATTTTAATAATGTTGGGTTTTACGGGGGTTGGGGGGGTATTCATTTGGTTCCCATTTTGCAGGGAGGTGTTTTTCTTCAGTGCCAGAATTTGTACCTAAACCCCGAGGGTTTTATGTGGTCTCTTTGGTTGTTAGACGTGACATGGACAAAGGTCAGTGGGGAAACGAGATGGTTTCCGAGTGGGAGACACATCTTTATACCAGTGGTGCTGTACAGAGCTGCAGCCTCTCCCACGCCCTGGGGTTTGTTGGCAGAGGAGACTGAGCCATCACGGGTTTACCAGGAGAAGGGCCCACATTTCCCCTTGGATGGAGCTGCCCCGCAGGATGTGGGATGGGCAGCTGTTCCGTGGGAGGGGATGCAATGCCCAGGATGCTGCCGGAGTGGGGCCAGGGCAGGGGGGTGAATGTGTTTCACTCCCCATGTGAGGGGCCCTGCTGGCAGCAGCGTTCCCACTGGGATGTTTCACAGGAGCCCCTCTAGCCACACATGGGGCTGTGCTGGGGGAGGCTCCCAAGCACTGGTGTAAGGGCCTTTTGAACCAACTGCTAATAAATGGGGGGCTCTGGTTTTACTTGCTGGTTGTTGCCTGTCTCTCTCCTCACTGGCATGATCCAGTCCTGCCCCTGGGGGTCCTGGCTCCCTTTGGGCCCATCTTTGGGGGGTTTAGGAAGGGGGTGTGTGGGAGCAGCTCTCCGTGCACGAGGTGGCAGCAGCTCTCTAGTCCTGGTTCCATCCACGCCGCACAGCGCCACAGCCTCTTCTTCCCGGGACAGCATCCAGCACCGACTGCGTTAGCACCGGGGAGGGATTTGAGGGGCCGGGGGGTCCCTGCTTATCTTCTCCCCCTGCTCCATTATCCGAGCCCTGCCTGCCCCAGCCGGCCCGCCCGTCTGCTGCTTCCCCACCGCCTTCCGCTGCTGCCCGGCCCCTGCGAAGCGCTGCAGGAAACGAAGACGGAGCCTAATTAATCCCAGACGGGTTTGTTTGAACCTGTCGGAGTGACAAACGATGTGTGGTGCTGAAGGAGCCGCCGGATGGAGGAGAGGGGTCTGCAGGGGGGAGATCTGGGGGGAACGATGGAGCTGCTTGCCCAGAGGAGGAGGCTGCTGATTCCCGGCTGTGCTGGGGCATGTCCAGGGCGTGCACCCACCGTGGTTCCCTTCCTTGTGTCCCCAAGCCCAGGAAGAAGCAGTGTCTAGGACTGGCTTCCAGCCCCAGATGGTGTGTAAGGAAACCTCCATTTTGGCCCTGGGATGCCCCAGGTGGGCCCAGCTGGTGCTCAGCTTAGTCCTGAATTAATTGCTTAGTGAACAGGGTCATAAGCACAGCTCAGCCCCATGCCATGGCCGTGGATCATGGGAGGATGAGAAGGTCTCTGCCCTCCCAAATCCACAGGAGAGCCCTGTGTGAGGGAGGATCTGTTCCCCTTGCCTGTCACCCGCCTTGGCACCAGTGATGTTTTCTAGCTTCTGCCAAAAATGTGCAAAGCTGGTGAAATCCTTTCTGGGCTGGGCAGGGGCCAGAGGCTGGGCAGCTGCAGCCAGCAGGGCCCCAGGAGCAGTGGGACCCCAAAGCATCCCTGCTAGGGGCTCAAACCCTCACTATCCTGGACTGCTCCCATGCTGTGGCCAGGGGTTGTCAGGACTGTCTCTGCTGCAGCCTTGTCCTGCAGCCTCCTACCAGAGACCCCAAGGCAGCCCCTGCCCAGCTCTGAGCTTCCATGAGCTGCATGGGGCAGTGGGTGGGAGTCAGTATCTTCCTGGGGGTTTTCAGAGGGGCAGATGAGGATGCTCCAAGCCCTTGGCAGCACCAGCCTGCAGGCAGGACCACGGTGGCCATGGTGAGGGCTGGCTTTCTAGCCCACAAACTGCTGTGGGGTTGGGTCCATCCCTGATGGCTGCTTTCTGCACCTTGATTCATCCTGCAGCGTGCCCTGACACGTCCTGTATCCTTATCCTAACACATCCCACCTCCATGCCCCAGCGTGTCCTGTATCCTCCTGGCTGGGGGATGTGCCAGTGAATCCCTGCTGGAAATGTCTGCAGGAGGGATATGGAGCCCAGCCATGCCTGAGCTGCTCTTCCCTTGGGGTCAGGCAATGCTGGTCCTGCCACAGGCCACCCAGCTGCCAGGAGGGATGCAGGCAGGGAGGGATGTGGGCAGGAGGGATCCAGGGAAGGAATGATGCTGGCAGGAAGATGCAGGGCTCGCCTGGCTGGGCACAGGGCTGGAGGCTGCTGGCAGTGGGGTAACTCATGGGGATATGCCACTGTGGTCCCCTAACCCTTGTCCCCAGCACAGCTGTTCGGACCAAGTCTGGATCCTACCCCTTGATGCCTCACTTGATTTAAGACTCCCAGCCCTGGGAAGAAGGGGTTAGAGAGGGGTTTTGCCAGGAATGAGGTGGCAGTGCCAGCAGTTGGGGTGCACGTTCACCCCAGCCAGCTCCTCCTGCCCTGCTGCCTGCAGTGCCCTGGCTCCGTGCGACTGTTGGGATGCAAACCCCGCAGAGGGATATTGTGCCTTCCATCATCTGGTGAGCAGAGTGGGTGGAGGGACAAGAGAGAAAACTCTTGGATGATTTGGAAGCCATCTCCTGTGTTGGCTCCTCAAAGCAGATGGAGGTGGGGGTGCTCAGCAGTTAATGGGTGGGATGAGTTCCTCCTCCAAGCGCTCTGTGCTGTCCCCAGCCTTCACAGCCTGCTGAGCCTCGACATTTAAATCAAGATTTACAATGAGACTCAACAGAAATCAGAATTATTTCAATCAAAGAATGTCTATGCCATGGGTTTAGGTTGAAGGAATCTCACTGTCACACCCCTCCCCCATCTCTGTAACCACCTCCCATCTCTGCTCCTCCAAAATGCACATGAAAGGGCCAGAGCCCAGGAAGCACTGACCTGTCCAAGACCTTGGCTCTGAAACCCATGGAGGAGTCAGGACGGGCCATGGGAACTGCTCTCTCACGGGGAGAGGCAGGCTGTGTTTGCACCCTACAAATAACAGAGTTTCCTGACCATGGAGGAGCCCCCTGCTCCCCTGAGAAAGGTGTCCCCAGCCCAGGTGAGGATAAAAGCAGATATTGGAAATATTTCATACTGTGACAGGACTGTGAACACAGCAATGGCTTTGCCTCCTTCTACAGCCCTTTGCTCCAGGCTGGGGGCCTCCCAGGGGATCTTGTCATGGACAGGGAGGGGACAGAGGTGCTGCTGGTGAGGCTCTGGCTGCAGTCATGCTCCTGCTGGGATGATGAGACCCTCATGGAAGGTCAGATTTGGGGCAGTCGAAAGCCTCCTGAGGCCCCATGTGGTGTCACACAGTGCTGTGAGCTGGGAGGGGACTGTGGCCATGCCAGGCCCTGCTGGAGGGCTGTGTCCCTTTGCCTCCCCACCACAGCTGCTGGGATGTGACCTTGGCTCTGCAGCCCTGACACTGCTGCGTCCTTGTCATGGGACCTGTGACTGGAGGGGGATGATGCCTAGGAATGGGGGACAGTGGAAGTCAGCAAGTCCTTGAATAAATGCCATGCAAAATATTTCTTTTAATGCCTCTCATGATTTTGAAGTGACATATTTACACTTTGTGATAAAATACTAAATCCCAGTGTCTGAAAAAGTCAACATATTTCTGTTACATGTTCATCTACCCTGTGACTACAAAGGTGATATAAATGTTTTTGTAGATTTACGTTT
Organism: Tichodroma muraria; assembly: GCA_013390105.1. Taxonomy (NCBI): domain Eukaryota; kingdom Metazoa; phylum Chordata; class Aves; order Passeriformes; family Sittidae; genus Tichodroma; species Tichodroma muraria. The sequence goes on from WAAG01078197.1 coordinate 302,812, forward strand.
TCCTGTAAAGATTTATAGCTCTTTTTCAAAGATACAAATGTATGGAATGTCTCCTATACGTGCAAAGACATTTATATATAAGATATTTACAACGCCTAGGACTGTAAACACAAATTGCCCATTTAAATGTCACAGCCCAAATCAGAAAATGCTGGGGATACAAAATATACTTGAAATGTCAAAGGACAGATGACGAAAAGATGTTTCTTCCATCTGGGAAAATTCTTATAACCAATTTTCATTAATCCCAGCTTTCCGGTGCCTGCAGTTAACCCCATTCTGTGAGTGCTGCTTTTTCAGGGAGACGTGGTGATGGGCACCTGGGCCCCTCCAGCCCCGCAGAGCTCCTGGGCTGGTGCCCCCCTCGGCATGCCCCTCATCCCAGCCCTGCAGCCCCCCTCCTTCCCCACCTGCCAGCCCCTCAGCCTGCTGCCCGCTGCCCTCCTGCGAGGAGCCTTTGTCCCTTCCCGCGCCGTTTATTATTGGAACCAGGTGTCGGAGCAGCTCTGAGCCCCGGGGGAGAGCAGGGGCTGCTTCCCAGGGCTCTGGAGGCAGGGGAACAGTGGTTTGTGCCCCCCAGAGGGGTCGCAGGGGCACAAGGGGATGAACTGAGGGGCAGCACTGAAGGGGTGTCCCAATGTCCTCTGGCTCCTGATGGAAGCGCCGATGGCTGGCAAAGTTAGAACCAGGCAGGTTTTGCATGAGTGGAAAAAGATAAAGGCTGATAAGGAGGATCTGGTTTAATAATGCAGGGGCCAGCTGGGAGGCAGGCTGGGAGGCAGGCTGGGGTGTCCTCTCATGTCAGGAGGCTGAGGATGAGGAAGGGCTGGGAGGGGATGCTGAGCCCTCAAGTGAAGGCAGATACTAAACAAGGCTCCAGACTCTGAGGGGGGCAAAGGGTGACAAGATGTGTGTGATTCTGGCTGTCCTGGCAACTTTTCCTTGAGCCAATCCAGTTTCTGGCCACGTTAGTGCAGATGAAACTTGTCTGAGCTCACAGAGAGGCAAATCCCATGCTGGTACCAGCGCATTCCCACTGCCAAGGGGATGGCACTGCTGTGGGATTGGAACTCAGCCTGTACAATCTGTAGTTTTCAACCGTTCCGATATTTCTCCTTGTCATTTTAAGCCCCGCGGGGACTCGGTGCTGTTTGTTTGCTGGTGCTTTTCGGGTTGCTGCCTTCCCCAGTGATCCCGGCACTGCCCAGAGCTGCTGGAGCATCCCCTGTGGCTCCCTGCCCTCGTTCCTCCCTGGGACAGCATATGCAGCTCCTGTCCAGGGCACACTTGGGGAGTGAGAGAGAAGAAACTCGGGAGCCAGGGCTGTTGGAGGGGCTTTTCAGCTCCAGGCACAGAGCAGGGAAATGTTAAAGAGTTCCCGCTGTTGCACATCTGGGTTGAGTTTCATCGCTGGAGCCTCCCCACGCATCATGGGGGTCGCCGCTGCCGGAGCCCCCGGGGCTTGGAGAGCCGTGCCGTGGATCCCAGCGCCGGGACAGGCAGGGAAGGGCGCTCCGGCGTGTCCCCTCCCCTCGCACTGGGGGCTCAGCGCGGCGCAGAGCCCATCGCGGCTCCCATCTTCCCAGCCAGGCGGGAGCAGCCCAGCCCTGCCGACCACCCAGGCGCGCTGGGATCGCCACTGCCACCCCCGCGACCCTCCCCCTCGTCCCTCCCTGCACCTCCATCCACCTGGCCTCACCGGGGTTTACCAGGGTGCTTTCCCCCCACATTCCTTCCATGCAGGACATCACCTCCACCCTCCCCTGCCCCACGTCCCGCAGGGCTGGCGTTGCTGGCCTTGCAGTAGGAGGGCGTGAGGAGCCGCACGGCGAGCTGGACCCCCAATCCTGACTGCCACCAGGGTCTCTTCCCTGGGCCACACACATCTTACGGATATTTATGCAGGATGGGAGCGAGCATCCAGCCCTGCACGGCCGCGTGGCTCCCCATGCACACCCCCCACAAGCCATACGGACCCAACACGAATCAAACGCCTTGGAATGAGCCAGAATAAATATTTTACGGTAAATTACCAAGGCTAATAATTATAAAAATCTGTTCATATAACCTGGAGCCAGGGAAATGTTTCCAAGCAGCTGGTGACCACATGGGTGACGGTCCCCCAGCTCCCCAGCCGGGCTGATGGACCCCCCCCGCTCGTGGGGAGCAGCCCAGGGGTAGGGATGGGGTGAGTCTGGGGTGGGTGTTCTCCCTGGCTCTGGTGCTGGGGTTGCTGGGGGGTCTGTGAAACCCCATGGAAGGGCTGGAGGAAGGATTTCCTGCAACAGCGATTGCTGCTGGAGTTTGAGGACGGGACAGTGTGGGGAGGGGAGGTTCAGCCGCCCGTGGGATGGGCTTGTTTTGCCCATTTGACCACTCAGAGATGACTTTTGGTGTGCAGCCATCCTCCCCAGCCAGCAGGATCCAGATCCGCCCTTGGCCCCCAGCTCTGCTGGGATGGGACTGTCCCTGGGGGGTTGTCTCAGATTCAGCTTTGTGCTCGGAGCTGGACCAGGCGCATGCCGGGCAAGCATCCCCATTCCCGCCCGACGGGAACTGCAGCTCGGGGAGGGGACCTGGCAGAGGGGGTGGAAAGCTCTTTCTATTTCTTTCCCTCCTTCATCTTCCTCCAAGGATTAGTTGGGATGAGCCCAGTGAAAACATGGGCGCACATACTCCTGGCGTCCCCCAGCCCCTTCCTTCTCCTTGTAGACTGTATCATCTTCTTGTGTCTGTCCCCATCACGACTCCCTCCATCCCTCTGGTGCTGCCTTGGCCCCATCTCTCTTTGGAGCAGTTGGAAAAAGGGGATATATGAGCAGCCAAAATGCACTCATTGTTCCCCCCTTCCCCGAACCTTTTTCCCTTCCTCCCTGCCCTGATTCAGAGAAAAGAATCGGCTGGATTTCAGGTCAGCACCCAGCTCTGCCTTGCTCAGCTCCTGCGGGCTGATGACTCAGTCAAGAGCTGCAGGATCTGCAGCTCCGGCTCCGTCCCAGCCTGGCTCCGCTCCCACCCGGCACGGCTTCACCAACAATGGTGTTGGCCTTGAGCAAGCGGACACAGAGCAGCAGCTCCCTCCACACCCGCCAGCGGGGTCACAGGAGCAGGAAGGGAGTGAAGGTGGGGAGCCAGCACTCATCCCCAGACCGGGGGCTTCGATATGATTGGTGAACACTGAGGCTGAAAGGGTCCTTGCTGGAAACGGGTGGACATTCCCAGCCCTGGATCTCTGCAGGTGGGAGTGAGCATCTCACCCACACCCCCTCAGTGTTGAGTGGCTGAGGAAGAATTCCCAATTCCTCCATGCCCAGGCGTTCCAGAAGCGCTGGGGTTGCTCTGTCTCACCGGAGAGCTTTGATCAGCTCCCAGGGGATACTCCAGTCCCCCAGGACCATTGCCCTGTTCCCAAGAGCTCATGAACTGCCCTGAGCTCAGCCCCTTCCTCTGTCTCACAGCGAGACATGCGCGGGCGGCGGCAGCCCTTGGCTGGGGGACCTTGGCTCCCAGCAATCAACAGGAAACGGGAGATGGATTTCTCGGCAAACTGGGCTTTCCATAAACAGTCTGAGGGGCCGACCCGCGACGGCGGGAGCAGCACAGAGCCAGGGCTGGGCTTTACAGCTGTTTATCACATTTTTCTGCTCTCGTTTCCTCTCTGGCTCAGCAGCTCAGGGTTCCTCTTCTCCTGCAAATCGGGGATGAGTGGAGAGCTGTTGGATGGGCTGCTGCCATTCCCAACTGGGATCCTGCTAGATCAGGATCAGGGCAGGCATCATCCCATGGGTCCTGTGCCCTGCTCAGCCAGGGTGCAAAGTGCCAGAACAGTCTCCAGTCATTCTCAAACCTAAAACCAAGACCTGTCAGGTTCCCTTTGCTTTGGAGCACGTCAGAACACACCGGCACACAAGCCTCCAATTTCTCTGCAATCAGGACTTAAGAAAATACAGGCTGACCCCGGGGGCTGAGAGAGGACTGGGGGGGGTGACGCCGGGCTCTCCACCTGCTTCTCATTAGCAGCAGCTTGTTCAGCGCCAGCCCCGCTCCCCATCCCACCCTGGTGAGCTTGGCAGCTCCACTATTTCCCAGTGATTTCTGCCTATTTCAAAAAGCCATGAGATGAGATGTTTGGCTGTAGAGCATCCCTCCATCCATCCGTCCATCCATCTCTCTGGCAGGACAGAGCAGCTCCATACCCTTGCACCCTCTGTGACCCATGCCCGTGTCTCTGGGCACTGACCCTGACCTGAGGAGGGGTGTCGGGGGTTGTGCCTGTCCCTGTCCTCATGCCTGCCCTGACCCATGGGACAGCAGGGACTGTGTTTCTGGGTGGTGGAGGTCAGCGGGGTCAGCCGGCGCATGGGCCCTGCTTGCTGAGCTGAACAAAGGGGCTTTTTTTTGGCTGGGGCTCGGGGCGAGCAGGACCCGTCTGGAAGTGAAGCCGCCTGCGTCAGAGGCAGACGGCGGCGGGATGGGGGGGTCTTCCAGAGGGCAGGAAAAGCAGCAGCAGTGGGGCTGCACTGGAGTCCAAGGGGAGCTGCCACTGGGCTCTTCAGAGACAGGACCCTGGGGCCCTCATGCCCACATCCCCTGGCAGGAGGGGGCCTGGGGCCTGGGGCCGATGCACAGTCACTATCCTCATCCCATGAAGCCATCGTGATGCCAGTGGTGCTGCCAGTCTGCCAAGCAACCCCCAGCTTTACACAATTCATGCAGTTTTGCCTCTGAAGGGCACAGAAGTGCCCCAGAGCAAGGCAGGAGTGGGCACATACACAGATGTCCAAGCAAAGAGCGAGACACCTGGCACCACACCAGTTTCAGCAGGTCAGTGATGATGGCAAGTGCCAGCTCCTGGCTCCTCCCCACCATTCCAGGCACAGCCAAAACCTTCCCACAAAAGCCAACTGTGATCCACCAGCACAGCAGCAGCTCTGTGCAGCCGTGCAGGCGCTGCTGGCGCAGCCGACCGTGCGTGTTCTGGCACCAGAATGCACATCCTACTTCCACGTGATGGATGTGGAAGAAAATGTGTTTGCCTGTGGAGAGGGGATGTGGATGGCGGGATGGGGCTGGGAGTGGGGCTGGCAGGGGAGGCAGGATGCTGGGATATGGGACTGGCCAAGGGGGAACGCTGCCTGGAAATGGCTCTGCTGGGCCAGGGCTGTGTTTGGGAGGAAAGCTGGTATCTAGGTGTGTTGGTGCATGAGAACGTTGAGCTGGGGAGTGTGTTGAAACAGAAAGGTTTGTTTTTTTTCATTTGCAATGGCATTTCTGCTCTCTTGGAGTATAAAATGAAACATTACCAAAAGTGGAAAAAAGGGAGATGGTGTGTGTGTGTGTGTGTGTGTGTGTGTGTGTGTGTGTGTGTGTGTGTAATTCATCAGTAACTGTTCCTTCCCACCCTGAAAAATCCCCTTTGCAGTCACATTTTTGCTGTCTTGTTTGTTTTCCAGCCTGGACATGAAACTGCAGCTCAGGGGCTCATGTGTCCCTGTGCCACGGCTCTGCTGGCCTCAGGCTGCTGGGTGGGATGGCATTCAGAGAGCCACACGGTGGGGATGCTCCCAGCAGGGGATGTTCCCAGTCAGGGATGCATCAGCACGTGATATGCCAGCTGCTGCATCACCCAGTGTTTGGAGGAAGGAAGAAGCCTCAGGGATACAGCTCAGTGCCCACATGTCATGGGAAATGCAACCAGGCAGTACCTGATCCTGCAGACAGGGATGCTTGTGACCCCTGTGCCTCCAACCCTGCATCCCAGTCCTCAGCAGGAGCAAGAGCAGAGTTAGTAAGGGCCAGGAGGTTTGTTCCAAGGAGGACTCATGCAGGATTTGCTTTAGCAACTGTGAATCCAAACAGCAGCTAGTCTGTGGGCCAGCTTTCTTTGGAAGAATGCTTCCAGCCACATGGGGCTCTGGGACTTCCCCCTGGCCTCCCCATGGGTGCAGGCACAGGTGAGGGATGCAGATCCTGGAGGTGCAAAGACGCATGGGGGTCTCTGGCACAGCCCATGCTCCTGCCTGGCCCTGGGAAGCAGTCAAGGATTTGGATCCATATCTTTTCTCCCATAGAATTTGTACCTCGTATTCCCACTTTTTATTCTCTCTGACAGTATTTGGTTTGATTTATGTTGAAGCCTGCAGGGTGAAATGGCTGGAGTGATCCCAGCCACTGCTCTCCCACACTGGGCACTACATCCCCTGTGTAGGTCTCTCTGGACCCTCCCTTAGTGCAAGGGGCACCCAGGGGTGCAGATGCCAACTCCCTCCAGACCTGGGAGGGTGCTGGGAGAGTCTACTCCAAGCATTGCCCAGTCTCCACAAGTTCTCAGCTCCCTGCCAGCTCCGGGAGTGCTCTGAGCCCCAGACCCTGCTGATTAGAGACATTTAACATTCCTCCCAATGCCAAAGGGATCTTTTATCAGCGGGTTTTTTTTCCTGCAGACTATTTTCTTTTCATGAAAACATTAAATGGCCTGAGAGATAAGGAACAAATTTATAGCAGTTCACACCGAATCGGCCAAGACACCGGCAAGGAAAAAATGCCTTCCCTCCTGCTACCCGCCTTCCCTCGCACGCTCCCCACCCCGGCTGCTTCCTCTCATTCTCTCCAAATTCTACAGACTCCCACGACAAGCTTGGCCAGCCTGTCCCAGCTCTTCCTGCCCACGGCAAGGCTTGGTGCAAGGTCACCCACAGAGCCAGGGGATTTGGCACAAGGAGGTGCTGGCACAGTCCCGTGCATCATCTCCCTGGGATGCTGCTGAGGATTGTCTTCATCCCAGAGTGATGCAGCCTTGTGTCCAGCAGCCCTGGACGTGAGGATAGGATCCTGGACAAACAGTCCCTCCTGGCATGAGGATGGATTCAGTCTGTGCGAAGCCTTGCCTTAAAAATGAGCCAGTCTAAATCTGGGTGGATGTTAAGTGTGGGTCTGGGTGAGACCTGTCAGCCCCCCCTTCCCTTCCCCAATAAAGCATCCCTTGTTCCATCCCTGCCGCTGGGAGCTGCTCAGCAAACCAGTCCTGGGGCTCACAGAGCTGTAATGTTTAAGTTACCAAAATCTGCAATAAATTTTCCTAGCAGCCCCCAATCATCTGGCCCCCGTCCGCCAGCGCTGCCGGTTTATGAGCTCTGAAGAGCTATAAAGGCCTTTTACTGGCTGCGTTTTTTATTTCAAATTAGAGTGTGACTGGATAAACACTGGACAAAGTAAGGGTTTACTGGGCATCCTGTGTAGTGCGGGGCTGGGGGCTCAGGAACAAGAGGAGCAGTGGCTCCATGAGATGGACAACACGTGCCTTCACCCTGGGTGAGTGGGCTCATGCCTTCCTTCCCCTGGCTGGCCAAAAACATGGTGAAGGGGAACCCACTTTGGGGAGCCCTCATGGGTGCCAGTCAGGGGGTGGGCGCCAATGAAGAGCCCCAGTGCTGAGGAATCCACCCAATCTGGTGAAAAACAGAGCTCACATGTGGCCCCCTCCAACTCACGCTTGGAGTTTTGCCACCAGTGGATGTCCTCTGCTGCCCAGAAGGTCAAAGCCAACATGTCTTCTGTGGGAATAAGGGAGGGATGCAGTGCCAAGGACCCTACATGTCCCCATCCCACACTGAGGTGGCTGGTGGGGGCTGCAGGGGGCAGTGGCAGCCGCTGTCTGTGCTCAGGACCTGGAGATGTCCCTTCCCTACTTGGGAAGATGGTGTCACCCATTTTACCAGGCACCACAAAGGGAGGCAGAGGGGAGAAGATGGGTAAACAGCATGAAGATATGCCATGTGGATATTTTCCAGCCCTTCCCTGTCAGCACTTTGCCTGCTTGCTGCTCCAGGGATGCTCTTATGTCCTTGGGATTCAGCCAGGGAGGGGACATGCCACCAGCCCTCCTCAGCTCCTCTCTGCCACTGTTAGTCACAGTTCCATGGGACCTTTGAGCTCTGCCATATCCCAGGGACAGGAGGGATTTTTGGGGTCTCAGACCCCCGGGGATGGTGGCGTTAGTTTCCCCCACTTCACAGCATGTCCAGAAAACAGGGAAAGGAACATCTCTTTCTTAGCCTCGATTTTGAGGGCTTGGTTGCTCTTTTGTGGGGACAAAGCCATGCAGGGAGCGATCCTGGGTGAAGCAGAGCAGTTTTCCAGGCTGTAGTTTAGGGTGTCCCCGCTTCCAGGGAGGGGTGCCAGGGCAGAGGGGCTGCTTGCTGCAGCCGCAGCCCCCCAGGGCAGACACCGTGCCCCGAGCTGGGCGCAGGGCTGTGCTCCCAGCCGCCGCGAGCGCTTGAAGAATATAGGTGGTTAATGCCTTCAGCATGTATGAAATATCCCATATGCTGGGAAACAAAAGGGGCTCTGTGCTATTAAAGTTTCATTTCCCCCCTCCCCTCCTCCCTCCCCTCTCCCCCCGTTCACCCTGCCCTGCGCGAGCGGCTGGAGCAGAGCAGGCGAGGAGACCCGGGAGCTGCGGCCGCAGCTCCCGGCCGGGACCCCGGGGTCCGGGCACAGCGGGGGCAGCGAGGACGTGACCTCCTCCGGGCTCAGCTGGAGCACATGGAAAGCGGCCAGCTTTACTTCCCCACGGGAGAAAAGGGGAAGGGAAAGAGGTGAGCGTGGCGAGTGCGAGCATCCCTGGGCTCACCAGAGGTGCCCTGGGCTCCGTGGCCATCCCAGTGGGATGCTGGCTGGGCATGGCTCTCGGTGACCATGGGGACAGAGCGGTGTCACAGGAGACGAACACGGCAACCTCCAGGATGGAGCGGGCTCCCGGCAGAGCGGAGGGTGGAGGTGGGCTTCGCTGGAGCGCTTTCCTCACGATGGGTGTCTCCTGGCTCCTCTGTCCTGCCCAGAATGAGATGCCTCCTGCCAGCATCCATCCCGTGCTTGGCTGGGTGCACTGGGCACTCGTACAGGGAGCAGCCCTTTTCCCCGGGACCCTCTGGAGCTGTTGGGGAAAGGATGAGCTGTGGAGGGGAGAAAGAACGGAGGGGGGGTTGGGAGGGAAGAAGAGGGAGGGGAATGACAGACAGGGGACTTGAGGGTAGCAAAACCAGCCCTGTGCCCTGGGGGGACCCCGGAACCTCGTCGTGTCCCAGCTGTTCCTTAGAGTTAGACTCCCAGGGTTTCACGGGGTTTGGCTCCAGCAGCTCCCAGGGCTGCTGTCACGGGTCCCCCGGGCTCCTGAAGGGGTTAAGAGAGGAGAGGAAAAGCAGAGAAAGAAAAACAGAGTGTTGGGAGAGAGCAGCTCGGTCAGGGGCTGTTTGCACTGGCTTGGATGTGTCCTCGGCATGTTTATTCCTACTGCACAAGCGGTTCTGCCAGGAGGACAGCCAGACTGCTGAGCACACACACACACACACACACACACAGAGCCCCATCCCAAAATGCTTGGGCACCCCTCTGAGTAGCAAGGTGGTGGTCGTGCCCTGGCCTCAGGGACCCGCGGAGCCCGGCAAGGAGCAGGGCTGTTCTCCTGCCTCGCCTGGACTGGCTGGGCTCTCAGCCTTGGGCAAGCTAGATGGGAAAGGACCTCATGTCCCAAGGCCACCAGCCTGCTGTGCTGCTGGGGCCAAGGCCTGGGAATGGGCATGTGCTGGGGTTTGGCTGCTTTCCTGGTCTGGAAAGAAAACACTCCCTTCCCCGGGATGCTCTTTGTTTCCCATGGACAGACCCGAGCGCTGCCCGTGGGGCTCAGAGGGGCCAAACCCTGTACTTGTGTGCACTCCATCACTGTGTTGTTAAAATGCCCTTTATCCTAGTCCTGGCAGTTCCCAGGCTGTGTGCACCCATCTCTACTCTCAGTCCCATCCTGCTTTCCTGGGATCAGAGCTGGGGGCCAAGACACTGGCTAGGGCTGTGGTTTGAGAGGCAGCAGGGAGCTGCTCCCTGTTTCTTAGCAGCACAGTTCTGTTCCTCAGGGAGCTTTAGGGCTTCAGGGATGCCCAGAGGTTATGGTGGGGGGTCACAGTGGGGAGGACAGAGCTGTTGGGCTCAGCAAACCTTGGCTGAGCTGTCAGGTCAGCTATTGACCCTGGATCTCTGCGTCGGCAGGTCGCGTGCCCTGGTCCTGACTGCCCCAGGTCATGGCCCCTCATTTGTCTGTTCAGGAGGACCTGGGCAGGGTTGTGACAATGTCAAATGTGGCTGTGAAATCCAGCAGTGGCTATGCCAGCCCCCAGGATTACCTGGGAAGTTTTGCAGCCTGTTTTGGGCCCTGGGGAGTTGAGATGCTCCGGCTGTCAGTTGTCCCAGCTCAGGCAGCCCTGAATGCTCAGAGGTTGTTTAAACTGGATTTTCGAGGCCCTGTGGGGTTTTCTGCTTAGTTACTGTCTTGTGCTTTATGTCTGCTGAGGCTGAGATCCCTGGGGCCAGTAAAGCTGCAGGATGAGCCATAACTCCACTGCCAGAACGTTCACCCCACTCATCCCATGGCTGTGGGATAAGTTCCAACCCCACTACAGGGTGAACCCCAACACCACTGCAGAGGCTGCCCTGTTCTCCCCACCCAACACAGTTTTTGGCACAACCACCAGCAGGCATCTGGTATCCAGGGATGACCCCATCCCCATAGTGCTTGCCTCCAGAAGCAAGTGTTTAGTGAGAGTTCCTTCATTCCTCTCCCAGGAAATGTGCATTGGTATTGCTTGGGAAATGCGTGAAGGCGCCGCTGTGCCAGCCCGCCCTCCCTTCTCTCCCTCTGGCAGCTGCTGCTGGAGCTCTGAGGGGAAATTTGGGTGTGGGAGCTGCTGTGCCAGAGAGCTGGTGGCTGCACAGCCGGGCTGTTCCTGCAGGATGGGTGATGAAGGTGAGCTGCCCTGGGCAGGCAGGGATGTGTGGAGCCAAAAGGTGCCAGAGCCTGGCTTACAATCCAGCTCACTTTGCAGCCATGGTGGTGCCACTCCTGGGGACAGCTGTGCCACACTGAGCAGAGCTTGATTTTTCAGTTCATCTTGTCTCTTGGACCTCTCTGGGTTTTACATTTCATTTGAACTTTGAAAAAGCCTGGCTGCGGTTTCATCCCTGGTTTCCTGTAGTGATCTGCTGAAGCTCCAGCTGACCACCCTCTGTCCCACAGCAGTAGGGGCCAGAGGTCCCTCAGGATGGCCACCCACTAGTGACACCTTGGGCTTGCATCAGGCTGAACTCCTGGGACATGGCACACCTGGTACTTCGCTCCCCAAAACCGCACTGAGAAGGGCTGGAGGCAGCTGTAAGAGCCAGGCTGGGGCTGTTTCCATTCCCTGGAATGCAGCAGCTGGAGCTTGGGTCAGGGTTCAAGCTGAGCAAAGGGCAGGACAGGCTGGGACCTGCCCTGCGTGGGGCTGTCATGCAGTCAGGGCATGGGCAGCTCCCAGGATTGTCTGGTGGGGACCCCCAGGTCAGATGGACCCCTTAGGGATGACAGGAAGGGGTAGAGTCACTTCTGAACCTAGCCAGGAGGGCAGAGCAGGATCAGTGTTGCTTGGCTGGAGTGCACAGACTGATGTTTGATGGATGCAAATCCCCGTGGAGCATCAGGGTTTCTTGGAGCCCCCCAGACTGGGGCTGGAATGTAGGCTGAGCAGTGGGAGGAGGGGAGTGGGTGTGCTGAGCACCAAAACTTGACCAAAGTCCCCATGGGAATGGGGGTGGAGGAGCGGGGCAAACACCCTCTGGGGCTGGGTTGGGATGGCTGTGCTGGGGTACAAAATACATTTCACCCTGAGTCCAGCCCAGCCTGCACCGTGCTGCCCTCCAAGGGACCAGCATCCCTTTCCTCAGCTCCCCATCCTGCTCGCCAGCCCTCCTCGGTGCCCGGGAGCCTCTGCTCCCAGGGGAGCTGCCCGAGGAGAGCTCCACTCCTCCCTGAACCCGGAGGGACAAGCCCAGGGCTGGCGTGAGGAGCCGTGCAGCAGTTCAGAGGGATACGATCAGCCCACATCCAGCCCTTCCCTACAGCGTGGGGTGGAGAGGGAGGGGACATGATCCAGCTGGCCGGGATGCCACTGTCGTCCTCCTCCTCCCTTGGTTCGCTCACTGCTTAATCGCGGCCGCTCCCCTGGCGCCCCGCAGCCCCCGTGCCCATCCTCAGCATTCCTTCTGCTGCCTCTCCCCACCAGCTGTGGGCAGGGAATGAGGGCACAGGGCACCCACCTGCCGCGGCCAGCAGCCCGTGTCCCCACAGGCGGGCTGGGGTGCTGGGGACCGCAGGGGTTGCACGGGGACAGGCATTCAGGAATGTTGTTTTTTCCATCCCGGTTTCCGTCAAGGTAGTAAATCAGCGCTGCAAAAGGCTTTTGTTTTCCCCAGCACGCTGCCGGCTGCTGTGCCTGCCAGCCCTGACCTCGCCTGCAGGAGCCAGGACGTAGCCATCCCTGTCCACACTCCCAGGTCTTGCTCCTCAGGGAGCAGGCATCCCTTGTCACGCCGAGGGAAGCAGTCACATCCACCCCACTTCCCTTGCGCCCTTTCCCTGAGCATTGGACCCTGTCAGAGAAGGCTTCCCTCCCTCCATCCTGCACAGCCCAGCTGTGTCCCTCCTGTTGCCATTCCCTGCCGGCTGTAAGCAGCCCCGTGGAAGGATATCGGGGTGGCACGGGTGACACAGCACAGCGGCCCCCGCCGTGCGGGGCTCTGGGGTTTAGCAGTGGGGTCCTCCTGCGAGGGAGATCACCCCACAGGCAGCTCGGCTGTGCCTTCCCCCAGCACACAGCTCAGCCGTCCTGGCCGGGTATCCAGGGAGCTGGGAGGGATACTGGATTGCAGCAGATGGGAGAGTGTCTGCACACCGGGCAGCCAAACGCTGCTGGGTGACACCCGAGGTGTCTCTGGGATCAGCTGTGAGGGCAATGCTCCCTCACAGAAACACAGGGATGTGGGGCTGCCCTTGGGGGATGCAGCCGCCCGGTCTCCTTGCCTGTGGTGTCCCTGAGGAAAAGGGCCACGGGAAGAAGGTGCCACGTGGAGAAGGAAGGTGTCCAGCTCCCCTGAGGGGACATTCAGCTGCTGGCACGGGGGAGGTGTAAAGCTCCCCAGATGTATACATTGCGGCTGGGCTATTTTGGAAAGGGACTGGGCCGATCTTGTGACTGGAGCTGGGGACTGCAAGTCTGGGCAGCAGGGTCCTGCCTGAGTGACAGCGACCCGCTGCCTGACCCGGGGAAATCCGAGAGCCCCGCTGTGCTGGGGACAGCTTTCGCACCCCTTCCCGGCTTGTTCCACGGTGATGAAAACCCAGCGTGGGGCAGGGATGTGGCTGAGAGCAACACGGGAAAGCGGGGACAGAGCCAAAGTTTGGGTGTGAATCTGTCCCCCCACATCATGGCACTCCTGTGGCTGGGCCACTCACGGTCCCCAGGGCTGTCCTGGAGGTCCCTCCCATTTTTTTACGGCTGTGCCACCTCCTGCCCCTGCGCTGTGTCTGGGACAGACAGCCCAGGCCCTGCGGACCCCCAGCCGGGTGCCGGGAGCAGATGGAGATGAAGATTTTCTGCAGACCCCGTCTCCCCCGGGCTCAGCAGCCTGAATGCCAGCAACGCCTGCCAAAAATATTTGTGTGGGATGTGGAAAGTTAACTTTAGTTTTCCTTTTTCAATANCTCGCCAGCGAGTGGGTAGGAAGAGAAGTTGAGCAAAAGGTCTCCTTGCTGCCAGATTTTAGCACTTTGTGAATAGAAGGATTTTTTGTTGTTGTTGTTATTATTCCCTCCCCAGCACCATTTTGCAGCTTCTCGTAGGGACTTGTTGCCATCAGGAAGCATGAGGAGCCTCTCAGATGGGCACGGTGAGCAGCTGCTTCTTGGGACAGTGAGTCGGGCACTGGTGTCCAGTTTGGGCGTCCGCTGGAGCTGCACCCCTGAAATGGTGCCTGAAATGACCCTTGTGCCTCTTTACAGCCTTTGTTTGCAGGTGGGGGCTATCTCAGCCTGGTTTTGTGGCTATGGCTGGTGCTGCTGCTTGTTCTTGCCAGTGCAGTGATGCACCCGAGGCAGATACACGCATCCTACCTGGCTGGTATTCCAACAGACAGGATCAGCCCAGCAGCTTTTGCCAGAGATCCATGGTACTCATAAATATTCCCCTCCTGCGCTGCTGGTAGAGCCCAGGAGCTGTGTCCTGGGGCAAAGGAGGCTGCTCTCCGTAGCTCCGCCGCCGCTCCCTCACCGCCGTGCCGGGCCCAGGCTGGCCCCCAGCGAGGCAGCAGATGCCTGGCTCGGTATTCCGGTGCTGTGGGCGGCCCCGTCCCAGCAGTGTGTCCTCAGGGAACACCACTGCTCGGGTCTCACCAAGGAAGGGTTTGTCTGGGGAACACCGGGGCCGTGGGCGTCACTCCCAGGGGATGCCCATGTGTGGAAAGCGCTCCCGAATGGAAGGGGGCGGCTCTGGAAGATGGCTCTCAGGGAGGTACGAGCTCTCCCGGCAAATTGTCGAGGCAGCTCTGGTGCAGGATGGACATGAGCTGTGCTGCCCCAGAAACCTGCTCCCTAGGGATAGGGCGAGGGAATGGGAGTGGGGAGATGCAGATCCACCCTGAGAAGTTCTCTGCCGACCCAGGCTGGGCTGGTACTATTTTTGGCAACTTTCTCTTTGTCCTCATCTGAGATAAGCCAGCTCCTTCCAGCTCCAACAACTTGCCATGTTTCTAAGGAAAGATGTGGGTGGCTTCCTGCAACTATTGATCCCCCAAATTACGTAAAGAGGAGGGTGAAATTTCTTTTTCAGAGAGAAACATTGACATTTTCTCCTCAGGTTCTCTATGCAAATCTGTGCTGAATAACTGCAGCAGAGACAGGCAGGAGGAAGGGTTTCAGAAAGGGCAGAAGATTTCCTTTGGGTGTTCTCCAAAAAATGCAGTCTTGTGTTTGGGAAATGCCCGAGCGTCTGCTTTCTAATCTGCCTTCTTTTCCAAAATAACCTTGCTAAGGACAGGAAAAGTTCTGCAGAGAAGCTGTGTGAGCCTCGAGGAAGCTGCAGGGTGTATTTCTGCCAGAGCTTAACCTGCAATGTTGACCTGGTGCTTTTTTTTATTTCATCTTAAAACCTAACAATAACTCAGGGAGAGGTTTGGGATGAGCAGAAACCCCTTTTCCTCCTCAGCTGGCTGTTAGGTTGCAAAATCCATCATGGTCCATGTGCTGTGGGTGCTGTGGATCTCCCAGGAGGCGCTTCCCTGGGACCAGCCTTGCTGTGGGCAGGGCTGGGTGATGCTGTGCGAGTGAAGGACTCACAGGAATTTCCGTACACTACAACCCATATCCTGTCCTGGCAGTGATGACATCCCCCTCTCCCAGCTGATAACTTGTCTGTGTTGGTGCGTGGGTTCGTCATCCCAACAGGATTTGTGCTTGGCAGGAGGGAAGTGGGTCTGTCTGCGCTTGTCCTGACGCCGCATGAGTCACTCAATGGTTAAACACAGTTTAGCTAGATGCTGGAAATTTTCCTTTTTTGTTCCTGATAACCCTGAGCAGCATCCTCAGGGATTTGCTTCTTCTCTGAACACTCCCAGCTCCAGAGCAGTGGTGCCCCAGCCTCACCACTAACAGGGGTGCCCACAGCCCCGTCTGGGCTGACAAAGGGAGGGGAGCCGGGCACAGGGCTCCGGCCATGGGTGCTGTGCCCAGGGTCAGGACGGATGGACGAGGGTTCTGGGGTGGTGAGCACGGGGTTGGGGCATTTCCAAATGGGCTTTGCATCTCAGGGGCTCCTTCCTCATGGGAAGTGGTGCTGGAGCTGGACTCCAGGCTGGGGTTGTCAGGGGCAGCTCCGATGTCTGTGGCCATTGGAAATCAGTGAAAGCACAAGCATCCTCAATGCTCCTCCTGCCCTTTATACAGGTCCTTGGATGCTGCTCCTCTGCCTGGAAAAGAGAAATTCCTGCAAAATCCTCCTTGCTGGCCTGGCTCTCCTGGACACATCCCTCCATCTGAATCTGCAAAACCTGCCTGCTCCAGGGGCATCGTGCCTGGTGTTCCTGCAAGACTAGTAAAGCTGAGCTCGTGCCTGGCACGTGGCTGCCCTCCCTCTCATGGTGTCCATGCTGAAGAAGGATCCATCCCCTGGTCATGAGGAGCTGTTTGGAAAGGTCGTGGAGTGCCAGTGAAGGAAATCATTGAAGAAAGATGCTGAGGACAAGGCTCCATCAGTTCTTCCTCCACCCCCAGCCCAGCTGCGCCATGCCTGGAGAGGCTGAGCAGCCCCCCTCTGTCTGTGGGACAGCCAAGGGGGACACTGAAGGGGACAGTGGCTGTTGGCAGGAGAGGGAGAGCAGAGGGGGCCAGAGCTGCCATCAGCTCTGGGGTGGTCCAGCCTCTGAGCCAGGAGAGCAGGAGTCACGGACGGGACTGCTGGGAGGGAAATCAAGTGGGAACTGCCAGAGGGACCCCAGGGGGCTCAGTGGCGATGCACCACAACTCCCATTGAACAGCAGCAGCCTGGCCTTGGCAGAGGAGCCTGCAGCCCCCACCAGGTGCCCTGTCTCTGCCCCAGAGCTGCCCCCCACAGCAGACAGCCCCACGGGCAACCCTAGCCAGGAGTGGAAAGTGGTGAAGATCCAACGGGTGCTCATCAACCCCGACTTTGAGCCAAGGAAAACAGGTAAGAGAAACCCCCTTTGGCCACTGTCACCCCCAGAAAGGCACTACTGTGCTCCTGGTGAGAACACCCAGCTCTTCCCAGGGCAGGACTTCCCCTGAGTTAGAGGTCCCAGGCTTCCAGCAGAGCTGCTGGGACTAATTTAGCTTGAGATGATCTCTCTGGCCTTAAAAATAAGGAGGAATCTGTGGCTTTTCTCGGGAGGGGGGTGGGAAGACAGCAGGCGGGTTCCCACTGTCTCCAGGAGCTCATCCCATCCCTAAGCGGGGCATGAACAGGGGGGACTTCCCAGCCCTCACCCTGGCCATGGGGCTCGGTGGGATCCTGCCCACGATGATCAGGACCAGTTCCTGTGGCACTGTCTGGGACAGGGACACCTCTCCTCCACTGACTGGGCGTGGCCAAGCATCTCTCACACGTCTTTGGGCCATTTTTGTCAGCCCCTGGTTTAAAAACTAAGTGCTTTACTTCAGACAGGTTGGTTCCTCCAATGCTCTCTGCCATGGCCTCTCTTCACAGCCCCGTGCCACAGCTATTCCTCTCTGCCCATGACCGTCCCTGCAGCCACAGTGACACACATACAGGTTCATATCTAGGGTTACTGGGGGTGCTGCCATGCCTGGAAAGCCACACCTCCCTGTGGGAGATGTTCCCACAGAACCCATCCTCTCACAGGCATTGGACCCATTTTTAAACCCCGCTTCCACCCTCCTTTCTACTTTGCTCCTGCCCAGCTGTTACAGTTGGGCAGTAAGGACTGTTACAGTCCCACTCAGCTGCCGCACAGGATGTCCCCACGGGATGGCATTACCAGATGATGCTGCTCAGCTCAGAGCCTGGTTTTCCCAAGGCAGCCCCCAGGACTGGGTGGGATGGGGTGGGACCGACTGGGGCTGCTTGACATGAACCCGGTGTCCAGAATCCACTCCCTGCCTTTTTGCAGCGTCAGACATCCTCAAAACCAGCGGCTCCTGGATGGGATACAGGCTGGGAAGCTCAGCCAAGCCTTTTGGCTCACAGCTGCCCCAGCAGCATCGTGTTTCAGGGCTCAGCACACAAACCAGATGGACCCAAATAGTCTTCCTATTTCTCACTGCTCCGGGATGGCAGATCTGTGGTGGGGAAAGGTCAGGCTTGACTCTGTCCAGGCTCAGCATTTTCCTAATCCGTGCTGCCATCCAGCACTTTTGCTGCCAGCCTGGAATTTTAAAGTAACTCAACAGGTTTGTTGGAAAGAGTTTGTCTGTCCCGTTTCCTCCCCCTCCAAGTGAGATCACCACCAGCCACTGCCTTCAGGACCCGTCAGACTTTCCAGAGCCTCCAGGCAGGATGTCACTGAGGGTCCTAAGAGCTGGGAGCAGCTCTGGGACCTTACAGAAAGCCTGCAGGTTTGGGAAAGAGAGGTTTGGTTCAGTGCAGGTCAGAGGAAAGGGCAGGTGCCCTCACAAGTGGCACTAGGGCTGTTCCTGCAGCAGGCTGTTTGCAGGAGCATCCCTGGGAGATGTCAGGGATTTGCTCCTCTTCTCTTTAGCTGTGTAGGGGTCCAGGAACCCCCATCTCTTCCAGCTTCTTGAGGATAAGAGGGTGCATCCATCCACACCCAGTGGATGCAGGGCTGGCCTTGGGAGCTGGGAGCCAAACGGGTGCCCCACCTTGAGCTGTGTGGACCCACCCAGGCGGGTCCCAGGTGCCCCTTTGGTCCCCATCCAGCAGCCCAAGGCCAGGCTGGCTGCTCGCAAATATCCGGCACGGAGACCTGGGCTGGCTGGCACCTCTCAGGGCAGGCTGGGGAGCACAGGAGCCCCGGGTAGAGGCAGTGGCTGGGAGATGCAGGAGGCAGGACTGGTTTCTCTGTCTGGTGTGCAAATAAACGGAAGGTTTCACTCCCTGGGGGCTGCAGAGCCAACGCCAGGCTCCCTCAAAAACCAGGAAAGCACAAAGAAGCACAGAGGGGCAGGAAGAAAGGAAATTAGAAAGGCAAAAAATCAAGCCAAAAGCTCATCCTGAGGTGTGGACAGGCATGGGAAGGGGGTGAGGCTAGTCTCAGCTGCAGCCAGGGAGCTCTGCAGCCCCAGCGGGGTGGTGGAGGTGGGAGGTGATGCTGACTCCCCAGGGATCATCTTGCCCAGGACTGTGCTTCCCTTGTGACTGGAAGCAGACCACCCCCCGCAGGGGGGATTCATTGATGTTTCCAGGAGGTCCCCAGAGCAGTGACACTGGTGCTGGATTTTTGTCTCTGGATTTTGCCTCCCTCCAAGTGCCTCAAAACTTTAGGCACTGGGGAAACCTGCTGAAAGGGGAGGGGCCACACCCCCAGCAGCGTCTGAAACGTAAGGTGCTGCGGGGGGGAAGGAGGGAAAAAGGGTGAAGGGCTGGGTAGGGGGGTGTCCCGGGATGGGTAAGAGGCTGCTCAGGACTGTTAAGGGGAATGTGCGGGGCTGGGAGGAAGGAATGCCCCAGAATGGGATAAGGGGATGCCCCGGACTGGGAAGGGGATGCGGGGAGCTGGATAAGGGGATGCCCTGGGCTGG
>WAAG01078197.1:322217-360092 GCA_013390105.1 Tichodroma muraria
CTTGTCTCCAGGAATGAGCGGGGCAGGTGTCGGTTCCCTCTGCCGGCATCCGGGTGTCCGATGTGGGGCGTGGGAGGCACAGCGAGGACACACGGCGGGGACGTGGAGGGACGTGGGGGTCCTCCTCGGGGCTCGCAGGGTCGCACCTCCCAGCTCCGCAGAACGTCTTCCCAGGCGATGTCCCCTATCCCCTGCGTCAGGGATATGACCTCCCCTGGCCATGCCACCCATGCTGGGGACACGAGGTCTGTCCCTCGGCTTGGCAGCCAGCAGGATGGATCCTTTACGGATTGTGCAAGGGACAGGCCCCGTTTCGTTCCGCTGCCCTCCCCGCTCTGCCCACCCCACAGGGACACTGCGAGCCATTTGACCTTCTCCCGCCAGGCCAGCGCCACTGGCTCGGGGCACCAGCCCGGCGGGAATGTCCCCGGGACCTTGCAGCCCGGGATGGGGCGCAGTGAGTTCCAGCAGCTTTGGGCACGACGGGGCTGGGATGCACCTTCCAGGCAGGATGGAGTCCCCGTGGTACCCGGCCGTGGGACGGGCTGGTTCTGCTGTGCTTGGGGTGGATGGGTGGCAGGGCTGTCTGGGGGAGGTCTGCCCGGCTCCAGCCACCTTTTCCAAGGATAAAAGCTTGATTTTAGCCAGCTGGGGAAAGTGCTGCCTCCACCTCTGTGGTGGCAACAGCTTCTTCTTGCCCAGTGTGGATGTGCGTGGGGCTGGGGCTGCTCTCTGCATCCCCCTGGGAACTGTGGATGGGCAGGGGCAGACAGCCCCCATTCGAACTTAATCCCCACCACCCCTTTCTCCTCCCCCTGTGTGGAGGATTGGGTTCCTGTGTGGGAATTGGGTGCCCCAGGACTTGCTGCTTGGAGGCAGTGGGGCCATTTCAGCAGGATTTGGGTGCTGAGAGCCGGCCATGGCTGCGAGCTGGGAGGAGCGTGGGGAGGCAAACAGCTCCAAATCCAGCAAAGCCCCTGCGAACAGAGCACAGGGAAAACTTGCAAGCGCGACAAATTTTCTTGCTGTGCCACATTTTGTCACTGGCAAAGGCGCCTGTGTGGAGAGGCCCAGCACAGAGCATCTGCCAGGCAGGCGAGGTTGATCCCACCACAGCACCCAGCACTTGAGCCAGATCTTTTTGGGGCTGCAGGGCCAGCATGGGTAAGAACTTCATGGAGGTTTCATATCTGGGGCATAGGACAGTTGGAATGAGGAAGAAAATTGTCATCTTTCTATCCATATGTTTGAATCATATCCGTTTCTAGCTAGCTCAGCTGCCTGTCTGTGCTACCCTCCGTGTTTTCCTAGCTGCAGATTATTTGGGATAACTGGGAGCTGCAGGGAAATGTGTGCACAGGCTTAAATGTGTGTGAGTTGGTACGCATTGCAAAAAATCCTGCACAGCTGTAGCTGGGGCAAGGGGCCAGCTTGCTGCTCTGCCAAAAAACCTGCTTACATTTCCTCAACGTCCAAAGTCCTCAATGTTTGGGTGAAAACACTGGATCCAGCATTGCCTGGCTGTGGATGTGCACCGGGGTTTGTGTCAGGTGGCACAGACTGTGCCCCTCCAGAAATGAGGTTTGTCTTGGTTTCACTCTTGGTTTTGCCAGTGGGATTTTCCCAGCAAGAGGCACCATTTGGGGTGACCACAGCAATTGTTTGGAAATGGGGAAAAGTGCCTGCTGGTTATGGATGGTGGTATGTCAGGGGGTGTTCTGGTAGGATATCCTGAACATGGCCAAGCTGGGCTGCAGCACCGGGAGCATCCAAACTTGGAGCAGGCCAGGGACAGAGCCCAAATTGAAGACTTTGGAGTCATCTGCCAGCTCTGACTCAAAGATTTCACATGGTCTGTTGCACCCTGCAGGTCCCATTAAGGCTTGGGTACCCCTTGTCTTCTGAATGCAAGGACTTCTCACCAGGCACAGCTTCCAAGTCACTGTTTTCCTTCCTGTGACATCACAGCCACGTCAAGACCATCAGCTTTCTCTGAATTTGTCAGTTCAGCAAAACTGCAGTTTAAGGCCAAATCTTCATCCCATTTCAGCTCTCATCTTAGGGCAAGATGGGTCACGAGCCATGTCTGTTACATCCTTCACCTTCATTTGGGGTCAGATGGTGATTCCAGCCTTTCCTGGCTGGACTTCAGATATCCTGCTTTAGCACCCTTCAGGGGGATCTATCCTTTGCGTGGAAAGCTGAGATGGAAGGAATTTTTTTCCCCCATCTGTCCAGGAAGTGAGAGCAACAAAAATGCCTTTCATCACCTTTGTCATCCTTGCTCCAGAGGAGAGAGCACTGTACATGCCGTGGGAAGGATGACTGACAGCTTGGCAAGAAGCTGTTAAGCCCTGCACTTGGGGAATGTTCAGGAAGTCACCCCTGGAGCAATGGAAAACCTACAGAGCAAGTGCCTATATAAATGTATAGAGATCTATAGGCTTCTGTGGCCAGAGCTGAAGTGTTTCAAACCAGAATAGCACTTGGAGCTGCTTGTGTGTGCCAGGACTCTGGCAGTTCCATGTGGCACAGGATGCACAGGGAGCCTCTCCTTCTCCAGCACCCCTGGACCACAGGGGACCCAAGGCAGGCCCAAGGAGGGCACATGGCAGTGTGAGGGCTGGTGGGGATTGTTGGCTTGGAAGGAGATGGGATATTTGGAGAGGGGAGATGTTTCCTTCCTGAGGGACAGTGTCATGGCAAGCCAGTGTATGGTGTGGGAAGGCAGGCAGGCAGGCAGGCAAGCAGGAAGGAAGGCAGGAAGGCAGGCAGGAAGGAAGGCAGGAAGGCAGGAAGGAAGGAAGGAAGGAAGGAAGGCGTCACCCATTGGATTTTGGACTGGGCTCAGGGTAATGGATGAAAACCAGTTCCCAGTGCCATTGGACACATGTAGTTTTACTTTGGCCACCTCCCTGCACTGCTTTGGCTGCCTTCAGCCCCACGCCCCTTTTCCTTCTCCTCCCCAACACCTGGACAGTCTCAGTGCATTCAGCTCCCTCCCGTCTGCCTGGGGCTGGGGAAAAGGACCAACCAGAGCCCACCTGGGGATGCCAGCTGGCAGGAGACAGCAGGGAAGGATGATGGAATGTTCCCTGTGGCTCAGAGGGGAGCGTGTGGTGCAGAAACTGCCCCAGGTGGCAGAATCCCTCCAGACACCAGGGCAGATGGATAAAGGCTCTTGCACTGGGTGAATAACCTCAGCCCATGGCTCAGGCTGAAGCAATTTCCTCTGGACTGCCAGAGGCTTCAGTGCTCTTCATCTGTGTCATAAAAATCGGATGTGAAGAGCAATTCTTACCTTCAGCATCCCAAGTAGTATCCTGAGGGATTAATTTCCAGTGGACCCAGGTGGACCAGCCCAGGAATGGTGGGTGCTGGGTGGGCAGGGGCACAGGGGCTGCTGAAAGACTGGGGGGGATGGGTATTGATGGAAATGGATTCCAGGTAGGGGATTTTAGATGGGGGAGTCCACCCTGCAGCACAGATGTGATCACCAGAGTGATGCCCATGCCTGTGGTGGCAGTGAGGGATGGAGAGACCCAGGGGCAAAATCCTGGTGGGCAAATCCCAGTATTAGTCCCAGCTACGTGGGAGCATATCTGGCAGCTAGTCCAAGCAGGGACGGGCTGGCCAAGAGCTGAGTCATCCCTCCAGCATGGAGGAGATCCCCCAGGGCCCCTCGTTTGCTGTTAAAAGGCAGTAGCAAGAGCAAGAGGCTGCGAAATGGCTCCGCCGAGAGCTCGGCTTCTTAGGCAGCCCCGGCCTCCGAGGAAGCGGGGATGCTCCGCTCGGAGCACCAAACCCGCAGACATCTGGAGCCTGTGGCTTGTTTCTCAACGGCTCCTTGGCCGTGTTTCTCCTCTGTTTCGGAGATAAAGGCGGCGAGGGTGACCCCGCGGAGCGGGAGCCGCGGTGCTGGCGGCACTCCAGCCAGCCCGGCCGGAGGAAAGAGCGGCCCCGCTCTGTGCCGCCGCCAAAGCAAATAGAAATGGGGTGTTAAACAATGCTGGGCGCGAACCGGGGGGACTGGCCGCAGGCGTCGCCGCTGCCGACGGGCTCCTCGTCTCCAGGAGTTTCCACTGGCATCTCTGCCTCCTCTGCCCCCTGCGCAGACAAAAGCCTCCTGTCGGACAGCCTGAAGACTTCATCCAGGGCATCCTGCACACCTCAGCTGTGTGCAAGGACTTGCTGAGTGCTGAGGGAGGCAGGAGGCAGGAAGGGTGAGGAAGAGGAGTTGCCCAGCTTCCAGCAGCCCTCCTGCTTACCGTGGGCTTGCTGGAAGGATTTGGTTTAGTCATCTGTCCCTTCCCCTCGCTGGTAGGCTGAGCCACTGCTGAAAATATCCTGGAAGCCTCCCAAGCAGCACAGAAGGCAAGAAAATGAGGAACACATGAAGGAAGGGAAGACGGGAAGGGATGGGATGGGAAGGAAAGAGGAGCAGGGCTTGGAGCAAGCGGTCTTGGCTACCCACCTCCCTGCTGTGGCCAGAGCAGAGACACCCATCAGAGCCATGCCAGCAGTGCCTTTCAAGAGGGGCTGCGCCCTTGCTGGCTGCGGGGGTGATGCTGTCGGTGCTGATGTCTGTGCCCAAGAGTGGCCTCAGCAGGGTGGGGGACACTGTCCTTCCCACGGGTGCTTTCGCGGGGGTGGCAAGCTCATAGGAAATTGCTCACCCTGAGAAAATGCCTTCCCGGCAGCTCCACATCCTTTCGGTCTTAGGGAAGGGCTGGTGCCCTGACCTTTGTCCGGCACAGGAGAAGCCCAGCGGCACTGGGCTGCTCGCTGCGGGGCTCGAGCCAGGCTTTTAGCGCATTGTTTTTAGCACTTGTGTTGAGTCCCGAGGCGTGAGAGTGGCTCCTCGCTGTGTCCGTGTCTGTGTCCAGCTGGGCAGGATCTGCCCAGCTTCTGTCGGCTGCTGCCATCTCGTGTTGCTCCATACATAAGTCCCCCACTAGGGCTGCCCACCGGCCTTGCTGTGAGGTCGGGATGGGTTGGCATCTCCCTGCCGTCCCCGGGTTTATGATTTGCCCGCTCTGGGCTGAGCATGCCGGGATTCGGGGCGAGGGCCTGAGGGACACACGCCGGCCTCTTCCCTTGCCAATGCCTCTTTGAGCCGGGAGCCGGAGCCATGAGAGCTGCAACCGGAGACCTGCTCAGAGAAATTCCTTTCCCATATGGTCAGCGCGGCGGGTGCGCAGGACCCAGCCGAAACACGGGGTGGGATGGTGGAAACTTCCTGGGTGTCACTAGGTGTCCCCTGGGCTTTCCCATCTGTCCCAGCATCTTCGTGATGGCTGTGCTGGGTTCCCGTTGCCCCTGGACAGTGTACCCCAGCCCCGGTGCGTCTCTCCTGCCTTCTCCCACCTGTCAGGGAAAGAGCTGGGATGCTGGGAGACACCTGGAGAAAGGGGATGCCAGTCCTGGGCGGGAACGACTGACACCCCATATTCCCACTAATCCCCCTCTCCCCTCTGCCCAGGTCTCTCCCGCAGCGCCAGCCTCTCGGAGAAGGAGCTGAAGGAGGCGAAGGCGCGGAGTCAGAGGATCGCGGCTCAGCTCACCACGGCGCCCGGCCCCAGCTCCAAGGGCGTCCTGCTGTTCCACCGGCGCAGGCAGCGCGTTGACGGGCTCACGGGGGCCGGGCATGGCAGGGGGCTGCCGCTGAGCCCTGCGCCCCAGCCTCGCCAAGGGGCCATGGAGGAGAGCCAGGGGCAGGGGATGAAGCCAGAGTCTGACCAGCCTGGCAATCCAGGAGAAGGGATGCTGGCTAACGCCCCCCCGTGCCAGGAGCTTCCTGCTGAAGCCCAGCAGGTCCCACTTAGCGTTTACCTGAAGGAGAACATGGCATCGGCCGCCACCAACGGCGTGCAGGAGCAGGAGGCCAGCGGGATGGAGAGAGGGGTGGAGGGGCTCGGAAATGCAGGAGCCCCTGCGGAGCCGAGCACGACGGCTCTTGTCCTGACACAGAGCCCCGAGGAGAGCAAGAATGTCAAAGTGCCCAGTGAGGTGCCCGGTGAGGTGCCTAGCGAGGTGCCCAGTGCGCCAGCAGGGACAGACACAGGGATGGCATCCCCAGCCGGGCAGCAGCAGAACGGGACACAGGGCCGGCAATACTATGAGGTCCATCTCACCCTGGCCAAGCCCAAGCCCGTGAAGAACCGGACGGCGAGGCCCTTCGGCACCCAGGCACCCCCTGCCAGTGCCCAGCCGGCCGAGGACCCCCCTGCCCCCGAGCTGCCACCACCACCAACCTACGCAGAGACCCTCAGCAGCCCTCCACCCCTCACCCGTGTCTGCTCCCCCCCTGCCTACTCGGCCCTGTACCCCACCCAGGAGCAGAAGATGCTACCAGATCCCCTCCTGGGCTGCGGGGCGAGCGGACCAAACCCCTTGCCCAAAACAGGGATCCTGGAGGAGTCGGCCGCCCGGAGAGCCAGCAGAAAGTCCATGTTCACCTTCGTGGAGAAGCCAAAGCTGGGCCCCAACCCCGACCTGCTGGATCTGGTTCAGAGTGCAGACAGCAGGAAGAAGCAGAAGGAGCAGGGGGAGCCCAGTGCCGAGGATGAGCCCTTCGCCCTCGGGGCTGAAGCTTCGAACTTTGTCCCCAACAGTGCAGGCAGGAGTGTGCAGTACCTCCCACCAGCTGAGGATGCTCCAGCATGGTCCTCCTGCCTCAAGTCTCCCACCATCCAGCCCAAGAAGAAGCCACAGCCCAGCCACATCCTCACTGAAGCGAGAGGGAAGGGGGCTGAGCTCTTTGCACGCCGACAGTCCCGGATGGAGAAGTTCATCATTGAGGCCCCCTCCCAGCCTGAGCTGCTGCGGTCCCCATCGCCCACCATGTCCCTGCCTCCCTCCTGGAAATATGACAACAATGCTTACCTGTCACCCATGGTCTCCAGACACCCCTCCAAGAGTCCCTGCAGGCCCTCCAAAACCCCTCCTGCATCGCTCTATGGCAGCAACCTAACGGAGAACGAAGCGTCCCAGAAGGAGCTGGAGATCTCCAAGCACCAGCCTTACCAGCTCCAGTCTTCTCTCTTCATCCTCTCCCCATCCAAGGGGCCAGCAAGGTCCATGCCCCAGGAGGTGCCTCCACCCAGACCCTCTCTTCCCGACTCCTACACCTATCCCCAGCAAGCCTCCTGCCCAACCTCTCCGTTGCCTCCTTCCCCGGTTTGGCATCCCCCCGTGGTGCCCAGCGCTGGCCAGACCACTGCCAGCCCCTTCCCCAGTGCTGCCGGGGCTCTGCCCCTGACTCACGACAGCCGTGCCAGTCCTGGAGCCCCAGCTGAGGTGCTGCTGGCCTCCCCATGCCGCCTGCTGCCGCCCCGGGCAAAGGCAGGCTTCCAGGCACCCCGGCCCTCCTACTCCACCAGGAATGCCGGCATCGAGCCGCAGGTGTGGAAACCTTCTTTTTACTACAAGTAGTGGTGGCAGAGAGAAGAACACAGGGGTGCTAGGCTGAGTCCTCCCTAACTGCTCATGGGAGTGCCAGAAGCCAAACTAACCACAAAAAAAGGGGAGGGGGAAGAAAATAGAAAAAAGAAGTGGTTGTAAGGCAGCAGTGCTGTGACAGTGACAGGCGCTGCTGAGCTGAGGAGTCCCGGGAAGGCAGCAGGAACTCGGCACAGAGCCTGCAGGACTCCCAAAGAGTCAGTAGGAGCCTGTCTATCCCACAGGGCTGCTCTTGCTCTTCTCTCGCCTGGAAACTGCATGGAACATCGCACCTCTGGCTCCTTTCTTTCCTCCCCTCCGGCTTTTCCAGCTCTCAGAGCTCTGCCTGCTCCTCCATATCCCCTCTGTCCTGTGGCTCTTCTCAGCCTCCTACCAAAGCAAACCTGAAGGGGACACGCTGCCTTTCTGCCTCACTGTGCCTGCTCCTGGCTATTCTATTGCTCCTTCAGGATCTGTCCTCGTTTGTTTCCTCACTGTGGAGGAAGAACTGCACCCGTCGGGGAATGGCAGAGTCCAGTGGTGCTGGGCCCAGGGACACTGTGGGGTCCCTGTCCCTGCCTGGGCTCAGTGCTGGAGCTGGGGTGGGCAGTGCTGTGTGGCATGGCCGGAAGCAAGGGATATGCTGGGATGAGGAGGGTGCTGAGGGCAGGGCTACTGGGTGATGCTCAGCCCAAAGCTTGTCATCCAGCTGTGCCTCTGACCATGTCCTCTCGCCACTTTCCCCATGGTGCCAAGTTGCCTTTTGACTGTGCTTTATTTTTCCTGCATTTTTCTTTTTCCCCCTTTTTCTGAATACACTCTCTGCGCTGTCACACCTGGCTCTTCTCTTTCCTGCCATCTGGGGAGCAGTGCTGGTTGATGGATCCTGGGGCAGTGTGAGGGGGTCTCCGAGCACCCCCCAGAGGGAGACTTTAGGAAGTTGCAAGTAGTGAGAGGTCCTAGGACATATTCTAGGCAAGGATTAATGGCAGGCTCAGTCTGCCCCGATCTCCTTGGCGGGTGAAGGGATGCAGGGTCAAATGTGTTTTGGGGACCCCTTGCAGGGGTGCAATGCACGAGGAGACATCCCCAGCTCCTGTGGGGCTGTGCCGGCATGAATCTTACCTTGGCACCCTCTTGCAGCTGTACCTCTGCTCTGTCCCTTCATCCCCCCGAGTTAGGGTCACTAATCCGCTCTCTGTCCCTCTCCAGGACAGGCGGTCGTCCCTCCCTGCATCGCCCACCTGGACGCCCCGGCTGGCGCGGCGCCCGGGCAGCCTGGACGGCTGGGCCAGCCCGGCCTCGGTGCCCGAGCTGGACGAGGGACCCCCCACGTCCCCCCCGTGGAGCGAGAGGTCCCTGTCCCCGCTGCGGCAGGACGCGGACCCCCGGGCCAGCCGGCAGATGCAAGCGCGGCTCG
Source organism: Tichodroma muraria (assembly GCA_013390105.1). Taxonomy (NCBI): domain Eukaryota; kingdom Metazoa; phylum Chordata; class Aves; order Passeriformes; family Sittidae; genus Tichodroma; species Tichodroma muraria. Next base: position 331,078 of record WAAG01078197.1, read on the forward strand.
CCAGGAACATCATCAACGCTGCCCGCAGGAAGAGCTCCTCGCCCAAAGCCGTGGGGCTGGAGAGCTCCCGGCCCTTCACCCCCATCTCTGCCGGCCCCCCCAGCCTGCCCCAGTCTCCCCGGCTGGGGCCAAGAGCGCCGGCACTGCAGGCTGCCAGCAGTGTGGTGGGGAGCCTGGGCAGCCCCTCGCCCACCCACAAAAGCCCCCTGCGATCGCCCCGTGCAGGCAGCCCCCAGTTCTGTGCCTCCCCCGGGATGCCCCGAGCCTCCTGGGCAGAGGGGCGCCGGCTCCTGCTGCCATCCAGCGCGTCCTCCTGCCCCGTGCCCAGGCTGTCCCCCATCCCCAAGAGCCCCCTGCCATCCCCCGTGGTGGGTGGGCGGTCCCCAGCCAAGCGTTGCACCTCCCGGTCCCCGACGGACTCGGACGTCTCCCTCGACTCCGAAGACTCGGGGACCAAGAGCCCGGGAATCCACAGCTTCAACCTCTGTCCCCGAGGCTGGACCAGCAGCCTGCGGCTGAAGACGGGGGGTCTGCCCTCAGGGGCTCCCTGCACCTCCTAGACAAGCCAGCCCCCGCCAAAACACCCTCTCGACCTCGACCCGTCAGCCCGGGTGATGCCACCCGCTCACCCCCCAACGGGAACACACCAAGCCCCGGAGCTGAGGTCCCCAAAAAACAGTGTCCCTTCGGAGTTGCCACAACCCCTCTGTGTGCCAGAGGGGTCAGGTGCCTCCCGCCCGCCCGCCATCCCATGGCCCTACTCTATTTTTACCACCCTAACCTTTCGGGGCAGGACTGCGTGGTCAGCAGGCAGGAGCGGGCAGAGTGGGGGAGCCGGCCCCCCCACGGCCCCTCCCTTGGCAGTCCCTGCCTGCCAGCCAGCCCCATCCCGCACAGACAGGATGGGATGGGCTTGGTGGTCCCACGTGAGCCCTTGTCCCCAGCTCCCAGGTGTTATCCCGGGGTGTCACTGCAGTTCTGCTTCCCTGGGGTGGCGTATCTGCTGTGGATAGGCTGCATCCATTGGATGCCATGACCAGGCTCCCTCTCCCAGCCTCTCCCAGCCTCTCCCAGCCTCTAGAATTGGCTGGCATCAATTGAAACCAGATTTTGGAGAGGAAAATTTAATTTTTAATTCCAGCCCTCCAATTCTTCACTGCCTTTTTTTTTTTTTTTAAACATTTGATCCCATCTCAAAGAAGTTCTCCCAAATCCTTCTTTCTGTGTGGACCAAAAAGAGCCAAAATTATTTATTGCCATATTAAGGGGACTGTTTACAGGTGCCCTCCCGCCCTGCCCAGACCAAGAGGGACAGCCCCATCTTGTACCTGTCCCTATACCCAAGTTCACTACATCCCCATCCCCACTCTGGTGGAATGGAGGCACACACAGGAACCGACAGGTGCTGTGACAGCCAGGGCAGGTGGGGAATTGTAGAGGCTCAAGGAAATTGTAGATGTTGCAGAGGGTTTGAAGGAGGTGTTGGCACAGAAGGCAATTCTGAGAATGTTGGTATCCCCACACCTTGGGGCCAGTGAGACCAGCACTGGAAAAGAGGTTGCATTTGGGCTGCCAGGGCTCTAGCATATTCCCATTCTCAGAGCCCATCACCCCTTCCCTTTCCCCAGGACATGCTGTTGAAGCTAATCCATCCCTGTTCCCTGGAGTACCTCCACACTGCAGGCTGCCCTTCCTGGAACACAGCCCCGCATTCCCAGGACACATCTCCCACCCTCGCTCCAGGAGCCACCACAAACTGCCTTCACCACACCGCTGTATACCCAGTTCAGAAATAAACCGCCGTTACTCCACCCAGGCTGGCTCTGATCTGTCCCCAAGGTGGCCTGAGCACACATGGCACATGGCCACCTCCTGTTGCTGCTACACGTCCCCAGGTCAGCCCTGCTCCATGCCAAGTGGCAGCATCTGTATCTGTGTGGGTCAGCCCTGCTCATGCTGGGTTGATGACATCCTGGTCCCCGAGGGTCAGAGCCCTGCTCCAGGCCAGGATTATGGTATCCTCATCCCTGTGAGTCAGACCTGTTCCGTGCTGGGGTGACGGCATCCCAGTCCCAAGGGTCACAGCCCTGCTCCGCCCCCTTTCTCAGCCAGAAATAACTTCTGTCCCGTGGCTGGACCTTGGCATCTGGGCTGGAGCCCGGGACGGGTTGGGGCAAGCAGCAGGAGCCCAAGGGTGCCGTGAAGGGCCAGCAGAGGCCACCGACTGCTGGTGGCTGCAGCTTGGCTTTGGCCTCATCCCCAGCACAGCAAGAGAAGCATCTTCAATTCTCAGCATCTGGGGTATCCCCTGGCCAGGTAGGGAAGGTGAGGTCCCACATAGGGATCAGCAGGTGGGTGAGTGCACAGGGCTTGGGGATGTCCTTGGAAAAGGGGACACCACCACTGTGCGGGTCAGGGTAGAGTCTCCCTGGAGTGGGGCAGAGGGAAGGACGGGGTGCAGGTCCCTGGCTCATTGTCTGGATGGTTAATGCTGAACTCAGAGTTGGCAGGGAGCTGTGTGCCAGGCACCCCAGCCCCATGGGAACCCCGGCACTGCAGGGCCCTTAGGGGAAGCTGCCTAGCATCAGCCCGAGCTGGGGGATGCCAGATGCACCAAATAGGATCAAACAGCACTTGAGGAGCCGAGCGTCCCAGCAGCACAGGAGGGTTCTGCTGCAGGTGGGCAGCTCAGGGGGCTCAGACTGGGGCTGGTTTCCAGCCGTCTCTCCACAATGGAGCAACCCATGACCCTTCTTGCTGCTGTCTGGGTTCACTAGCTCCCTGCAGGTTCAGGGCTGCAGCTCCTGCACCCTCGGAGCCAGCAGCTGAAAATAGCTCTGCTAAGGCAGAGGTGCCGGGGGGCAGTAGCCAGGGCCCCTGCTCGGCTGGCAGCTGCTGCTCCGAGGGCGCTCCGGGCACAAGGACAGGGGCTCACTGGGGGCAAAGACAGAGGTGAGGACAGTTTCTACCCTAAAGAAAGGCAGAGAGGAAGAATGACAGGAAGAGGCTGAGGGGCAGCATGATTTGAACATTCCCTATGTCTGTCAAAGGGGACAGAGAGCAGTGCAAGGAGATGCCTAGGGATGATGCTGAACAGGGGAGATGCTTGGGGATGATGCTGACCAGGAGAGATGCCCTGCTGAGTCCTAGCATCTCTCTGGGGCATGCCTGGGGCTGACATGTTCCCATGTTTGGTGTCACTCCTGGAGTGCCTCTCTCTTCCAGACAGACAGGATCCATCCACCTCCCACAGAGCTGTCCCAGGAGAAGAGCAGCGAGTGATGGCCATCATGAGACCAGGCCCTGAAGATGGTAAGGGGGTGCAGGTGTGTCACCAGCCCCAGAACAGTGCTGCCCTCCCTGCCTAGGGTTGAGACCCAGCTCTGGTTGAGGCCACTTGCCCTGCTTTTGTTGGAACAGTCCATGCACAGGGTGGGGGAGGCTGCTTGAACCTCTGGAGCTCCCTGACAATTCCTCACACTGAGGAAACACCATTCCCTGGCGTGGGCAAATGGCTCAGGCACAAAACAGAGACCCCAACAAGGGGATACACGGTCTGTGCTGCCTTGGAGGTCCCCAATACTGCAGCATCCTCAGCTGTAGCTGTGGTCTCCCAGCCTCCCCAGAGCCCCAGCTGGACCTGGGGAAGAAGATGAGCACAACACACGACCTGATGATCGAGGAGCTCTCCCTGCAGAATAACCGCGGCTCCCGGCTCTTCCAGCAACGCCAGAAGCGGGTGCAGCGCTTTGTCTTTGAGAACCCCAGTGGCTCCAGGCAGGTAGGTCTGAGGACAGCCCTTCCCTGGCTCTGGCAGCTTTTCTAGGGAAGGAATTCCTGGTGGGGTCAGTGGTCTCTCTGCAGGGCAGCCATGGTTAGCTGACCGCTATGCAGAGGTGACGGGAGAGAGAGGACAGATGTCCTGGTGGGCTGGGCATGGAGATGGGCAAACATGGCGTTCAATATCCACCAAAGAGCAGGGGGATGGTGCTGGTCCCCCTCTGCACCCACTCATTGTCTCCTGCAGCTCCCAGGGCAAGGGGCAGGTGGCTCACACCACACTGGGAAAGGTGATCCAGAAGGAACAGTGAATGAACAGATGGTGAGTAGGAAGAAGCTCTGAGGTGCTTTCAGCCACCCCCTGAGTCCCAAATGGGACAGGGAGAGCTCCCCCTGTGCCTGCTAACTTTCCCCTCCACAGGCAGGGGAGAATGCTGGGGGACAGGAAAATTATCACTCCGAGCTCCACGTAGCAGCATCACCCCAAGGTGGCCCCCCAGAAGTACCCAAGAAGTCAGAGAAGGTCCTGCACATGAGCAAAGTCCTGAACCCCAGTGCCCTGGCCCCAGGTAAGTCAATGCTTCCTGCACCTGAATCCAACACTGCTGTGATCTCAGCAACATGGGGCTGGAGGCAGTGAGCTGCTGCTTGCTGAAGGGTCTGCCCAACCCTCCCCCAGAGATTTTATACTTACAAATATGTATGTGTGTATATATACATATATATATATGTATGTATGTATTTATGTTATAGATGTGCATTCCTGCCCCAGTAACAGGTCTTCCATGGCCATGCAGAGGCCAGGCTGTTCCCAGCCCCCTGCCTCAGCCTGGCTGTGGGCCCAGCAACCCACACTGTCTCTCCTCTGCACAGGGTACTCGAGCCCCCTCAAAGAAATCCCCCATGAGAAATTCAATGTCACCGCCATCCCCAAGGGCTACAGGTCCCCATGGCAGGAGCTCTTTGGTGACAGGGACAATGCCTTGGACAGCAAGAACCCGCCACCCATGAGACCCCCTGCGTGGGACTTCAGGAGCTTCAACAGGTAACAGGGGCAGATGCCACCAGCCACACCAGGGGCAGATGCCACCAGCCACACCAGCCCTTGGCCAAGCCCTTCAACCTCGAGGAGCTCCCACAATCCTGCCAGGGAAATGCAACGATTCATGCCCCTCTTTATACTCAACAGGGGCACAACAAGGCTCAGGATGCTCTTCTCCTACTCAGGAGCTCCTCTGTGGCTCCCTGCAAAGGGCTCCTGCCTCCAGCAGCTCTCCCTCACATTGCCTCTCAGCTCCACTAGTGGGCTTGCACTTAAGCAGCTTGACCTCACTGTGTAACCTCAGGGATGAAATTTGGGAGGACCAATTCTTACACACAAGGTCCTGGACCCAATCCCAGCTGGGCTCAGCTCTGGGCCGGGTGAAGGAATAACACAGTGCCAAGTCTCTTTCCTAATTTCCTTAAGGTATTCAAACAGCTGCTGGAAGCAGTGGGGGTATAAGGTTAATCTTCCCACAGAGTGCTAAGAGGTCACCAGATTCCTTCCAAACACCTGCTCAAGCCCAAAGCCTCCAGGCCAGGAGGTTTCTGGTGGCTCAGCCTGGCAAGCTCCATGTCCTGTGGCGGCTTCTGCTGAAGCATGGCTGGTGCCTCCTCACACTTACAAATTACATTGGGGCCAAGGATGGGACCCTGGAAAAAAGACTGCCAAGACAGATCTCCTTTCTGGACAGGTGCTTGGTGGGGATTCAGGAGATGGAGATCTGGTGGTGGCAAAGCACCAACAGCCCATGGCAGAATAATGAGAAGTGAACTTTTAAGCTGAACATTATCCCAGGGAATCAGCAAAAGGAGTCCTGTCTGTCCTCCTTTCTGAAAGCCTCTGCCATGAGGATGGAATTATATTGGCTTTGGTGGCCTGGCCGAAGTCACTTTCCAGTCAGCAAGTTCCCACTGGAGTTTCCCGCCAGGACACAGCACTGCTCCCCAGCAGACCACATGCCAACAGCAGTTCCCCTGCACCTACCCCAGGGCTGGATTTGAGGCGTGGGGGACACAACTGCTGTGCTTTCAGCACTTGGCAGAAGGGGCTGCGGGGGGACCACAACTCCTCCTTGTGGGAAAAGCCATTCTAAAGGGCAGAGATGAGCCTGGCCACCACGGTCCCTTTGCTGCTCTCCTCCCCCTCAGCCCTGGGAGCCATGCGGCTCTCCTTGAGGAGTTAGAGCCAAGGAGGTGCTGCAGGGGGAGAACAAGGAGCTGCTGCAGACACATGGCTCTTTTCTTTCAACATTTAGCCATGTTCCTGCCTCAGGATTTATTTATGGACAGGGACTGAAGCAAGGGCATGTTTCTGAATAATATTCTACCCTGTACCATTTCTCCTCTCTCACACGCTGCCTTTCTATTTAAAGTCTTCTGTAATTTAATACAGATGGATGCTAATTTAACTCCAAGCCTCTTGCCACCTCCTCTAATTCTTCAGTGAGGCAGAAAGATTCAGAAAGCAAATCTGCTTTTAACTGGGCTTTTCATGATCTTCCAAGCTGTTGGCTTTTAAATCTCTTCTGAGTTCAAATACCAAACCAGAGAAAAACAAACTTTTTGGAACAAACTGACTATCAAAAAGCCAGTGGTCTTGCCTAAGGCTAGCTGAATCCCAGCACAGCTCTCATGGGTTACAGAGCAAGGCCAAGTCCACCATCTCCACAGCAACTGCGTTAAAGCAGGCTGATTTATCTCCAATTTTAAACATTCAGACTGTGATGCAAAAACCTGGGCCACCTTGCTAAGATGTGCTGCCTTAAGAAAGAGTGAAAACTAAGCTTTGACAAAGACACTCTTTTCCCAAAAGAAAGTTCCTAGAACAAACTTCTCTCATTTGCTTTTCCCCCTCTTATTTCTCCTCTGCTGCAAAACAGTGCCACGTTATTCATGTTCTAGCAGTGCTTCCCAAAGCAAACATTCCCAGTTTTGCCTCACTGATAGCTCAGCCCCCATGTGCTGCTCCAAAACCAACATTCTTGGCTTTTTGGGCGCTGGCACACTCTTCCCCAGTCCCTTTCCACATTTCTCCAGAAAGAGATGACAGCTCTTGCCCCCACACTGCTCCTCCTGTTAGTCATTGTTCAGGAGGAGCCGTCCCAAAAGGCGGGATGGAGCCAGGGCCAATAGAACTGCATGTGCTAGAGGGATCCGGAGCAGTGCTGTCAGCCTCGGCCCTCTGCAGGACACAGGAGCTGCAGATGAGGCACTCTCAAGACCAGGGGTTTGTCATGTCACTGGTCTCTGAATCTAAGCCTTTCCACATGCAGAACACTTCCACCAACATCCAGGCACCAAACCCCACTCTCCATGCTTGCCAAAGCTTGAGTTGAGGTGGGCTCTATACCAGAGAACCACCTCGCTGGGCTGGTAGGCCTGTAACAGTGTCCTGGGGAGGAAGAGGAGGGTTGTCATTTCTAACAGGTATTGCTACATTGTGCTGGACTCAGTAAATCCAGACTTATTTTTTCTAACACCTTCACAACGTGCCCAACCTCTCCTTGTGACTAAGTGTGCTTCTCCTTGTGCTGCAGGACTCCGGCCCCGTTTGACAGGGCGTTGGTTGGTGAGCTGTTCTCTTTGCCCACCGTAGAGCTGGATAACATGAGTGTGCTGGAGGTGATTTCCCACAGGCCCAACTTCAACAGGGTGGCCCAAGGCTGGGTGCGGATCCTGCCAGAGAGTGAAGAGCTGTAGGACACGTGCTCCCTTCCCCATGGCCACGGATGGTTCCTCACTGATCTCTGAGTGTTCCACACTTGCAGGGGAGGGGAGGGGATGGGGGGCAGGTATCCTTCATGAAAGCTCAGCTGGTGGGCTCGGGTTGTCATCTTCAAACGAGGTTTGAATGAGCTCAAGTGTGGGACCTTTCTGAATTCCCCTTGCAGTCAGTGCCAAGCCAACCAGCCAAGTCCTCGCTGTTAATCCAGCAGATCCCCACAAGCTCCTGAACAAAACATCCCGTACAGCCTGTCCTCTTCCCTGCCTCATGGAAAACAGCAGCACCACCAGCTGCAACACACCAAGCTGCCTTACTGCATCCTCACTGACATGCGAGACCTGCTCAGACAGCTGGTGCTTTTGCAGAGAAATTTCATCTTCAGGACAACCCTGCATCTGTCATTCCAGTCAGGACGCAGCAAGGAGGTGATAATGGAAGAGCAGTAGCAAAACAAGTTACTTGAGGCACTGGCATGTTTAAAGCAGCTACCTTGAGCTTGGCTGAACAAAAACAAATGAATGAGTGGGAATTTACCCATTTACCTACACAGCACAGCCACGATAGAGGGAAGAGGAATGCTGGGAGTTGGAAACTTGTGCCCTGTTTTCCATGAGCTACTGGCTAGCACTTGGCAGCTATTTTCCCCTTCCTACTGCTCTTTGCATATCTTGCGTGAACATCTAATCTAGGCTCTTTGAGTGACTTACGCCAGATTTGCTTCATGTAGTTGGTCAGGGATCAACTGGACCTGCTGCCCTGCAGAACCACACCAGTGTGAGGATGCTGCTGGGGTGTTCTGGTAACTTCAACACCAGCAGGAAGGAAAAGCAGCATGGCCATGCCTCCAGAGCAAGCACGGGCTTCCCTGCGAATATGAAAGTCAGCAGTGAGGATCCAACTACACCATTTTCAGCAGTGACTCACAGTGGGACGTGCAGCTAACAGCAGCCTACAGTCACCAGAACATCTGGGGAACCCCACTCACAAAAATCTCTGATTCAACACAGGCTTCCTTCAATTGCTTTTGTCAGGTTCTTAATGTTACCCTTTCTTATACTCCCAAAAGCACCAGGATAAAAGTTCCTTTTTCCATCACTGTGGTTAAATGGGGCAAGTAGATGTGTGGTAAAAATGCAGTTAGCAGCTGCCTCATTTGTGAAGCTTGTAATGCTGTGCAGAGCAAACCCCACGCAGGGATTCTGCTGCTACAACATATCATTCAGGTGGGAAGCTTTTATTACTGTTTCCCACAGAAGCAGGAGGGGGCAAGCAAACAGAAAGAAAAATGGTTTGTTCCTTAGAAACAATAAATCTACAATGCTTAACTGCTGCCCTGTTCCAATTCCATTTCCCTCCTCTTTGTCCATCATGTGCAGAACCTAGGCAGCCTGGGTAACTGGCTGGAAATAAAAAATAAATTGCGATGATGCGAAGCCTCCTGCTTTCCAGATCTGTCACAGCACTCACAGTGGTTATGGACACTCTGGGCCAGATCAGTGGCAAATGCCACAGCCCTCTCCCATCCACCAGCAGCCTCTGCTGTCCAACATACCCCTGGGACAGCTCTCCCCTGACAAAAGCTGAACTAATTACCCACATCTAAGCCCAGCTCTTTCTCCAGAGAAGCCAGCCTGTGTTGTCACAAGTGCTACACCTCCTCTGACAGCCTGGCAGGGCTGGCACCATGATGGGACCCAGTGGCACGGTACAGGACAGCACATGAAACTAGAAGTGGACATGCCTGTCCTTGCCCATGTAGGATCTTGGCTGTGGCAGCAGTCACATAAAAATCAGACCAAGTCCTCAGACACTGTGCTCCAGGAAGTAAAAGCAGAGTTAAAAAATTCAAATATTTTATGTACTTTTTAAAAAACAAGAAAATGAAGCTTCAGAACAGGCCCCATCCTGTTATGAAGACATCCACAGATCCATTGCATGAAAGCAGCAACTATGGAGATAAACCTAAAATCCTCCAATGACATGTACACAGACCTCGCTCAGCAGGCTCCAGGCAGGATGCACTTGCTCCAAGGCCACCACTGCATTTGGAGGACAGAAAGAAAAAGTTTCACACCTTATCAAAGCAAGATGAAGTGCGACCCATGTCACAGCTTAAGGGGATGCTGGCTCACAGGTCTTGAGAGCCCCAAATCTCCCCAAGAGCAGTTGCAATTGTATCCTGCCCTGTCCTGCAGCTGCAGGCAGCACAACCCCAGGCTCCGGGGCTGAGGGGGCTGTCACCTGGCTAAATCAGAAACTGCTGACCTGTCACTCCACGTCTTGCCCACACTGCCTGGGGGCTTCTTCCTTGACCCAGAACTTGTCTTGCTCAGTATGTGCAGGATTAGAAGTGATGCACTTAAAAAGGGCTTTTTACCTTGTCTTTTTTTTAATCAAGAAGTCAGAAAAAAGGAGGGAGGAAAATACTGTGTAGTGGTAACGCGAAGCCATGAGTTTGGCAGGTCTGATGAACTCGTTTTTCAACTCTTATTCAGTCCTGGTTTAATACCTCATTAGAATAATACATCATTAGTTACCTGACAGAGAAGAGTCTCTAGTTACATTTTAACAGTCCATAACATTCCAACTGAGGATATCAAAGAGCTTGAAAAGGGTTTGGTTTTATTTTTCCAGAAGTTTATTTCAAAAGTGTGCCAATGGGATACACAGACAGCACTGTAATTCTGGTACCCCAGACTCACAGACCCCCAACAGCCCTTCTGTCTGTCCCCCACCCACCCCCCACACTAACAGAAAGACCTGGGACGTATCAAGAACCCGATTACAAGTGGAGACATGGAGCTCAGCTTGCCCTGTGGCTGCAAGCAGGGAAATAAGGCGTCTCTAGCTCACCCACAGCTCAACATACGGTGCTACCATGGTAACTAGAAAATAACATTTACTTCAAGGATGAGGGTGGCAGGACGTGCTAGGGGCTGCTGTGCTTTCCTGCGTGGGCACCCATCCTCTGGGGATCCTGGGATGGGTAGTGGATGGGGCCTGGGGCTCTCATGAAGGGAGGTGGGGGCCCCATGGCATGGAACATGTGTGGTCCAAAACCTGCAGAAACAAAAGTTGGCAGCTTCAGGCAAAGCAACAGAAAACCTGATGCGCGTGTACTGCTGCTTCAAAGCACTGACACCACAGCTGGCTGACAGCTGTGCCTCAAAAATGTGCACATCTCCCATCTCCCCAAACTCTTGCCCCTCTTTTCAGTACAACTAGGGCCACTCTCTATCCAACACACATCCTTACAAATAAAAGCTGGTGAGGGGACCAGGCAGGTGTCTGTAATACCCATCTAAATGTTTTCTCCTCAACCACAGAGCAGAGCAAACACATCTACAAGAGTCCAAATTTTCATTAAAGAACAAAAGCATCTCCGGATAGATATACAGAGAGCCAAGGACATGCTGGCATTCAACCAGCTGCAAAATTACCCTTTGAAGTTCGGGTTAATGTTGCATTTACACAGCCAGCCAAAGCACTGAGTAGGTCTCAGTACCAGTAACGGGGATCTCCAACATGCCTGGGAATTTGCAAGCCAATACCAACCACAACAGGCAGCTCAGTTTAATTAAACAGTGCTGACAGCTCAGTTTAGATCATCTGTTTACACTGTGATCAGGGATGAGGGAAATCAGCTCAGGGCATGCATCGGTGCTGCAGCATGGCAAGGAGGAAGAGACCATCTAACACTGAATTTCACACCCACACTTGAGGGGGAAAACACAAGTACCTGGAGGTGGCGGCGGAGCGATGCCAGGAGGAGGTGGCAGGGCAATGTTCACCACGGCTGAAGGGCCACTTGGAGGTAGATTGAAGTAATTTGCAGAAGCCTCCTCTTCTGCAGCTGGAGGAGGGGGGAGGGCTGAAGAAAAAGTACATATGGTTATGGAAAACCTCTCAGGCAAGACAAGCAGAGGTGTCTGCCTTCAGAGACGGAGCACAACCCATGCTTTCACAAGGGCAGTGTTGCTATTATTGCATGTATGAACTGGACTCAGAAGCAGAACGGCCCTGAAACCCCAGTCACCAATTTCCTTCATATGAAACCAGCTTTGCTTTGTCCATCATACAACACTCTGTGGACTAAGAAAACATTTAAAGTGTGAGTTGCCAGTATCTCTGACCTAAGTAAGTTGAATCCAGCTTTAACTTTTCACTCATCACATAAAGAACTCTTATCATCAAGGATTTCCTCCTAGACAAAGCTCATCTCCCATCCAGCTGGATCTGCTGCAAACCTACTCTAACTGCTCTGGGCTCACTCTACCATCCTGAATTGTCACTGCTCCCAGAAGTTTAACAGCAGCCTCACTCACGGAAGTGGGTCAGCATTAAGGGCTCCAGAGATGAATAGAACTCCCTTACCTCCAGGAAGCCCTGGAACTGGCTCCAGCTTTATCCCCGATTCTGTAGTGCCTTCCTTGTCCTTTTCTTTTCCTCTTGCTGCCTGGGACCTGAGAAACAGACAAAAGTTTGAGTATAAGGATGAAAAAAGGATAAGGAGATATTTACACCATGATGGCTTCACATTAGGAGATATTTACACCACAGTGGCTTCACATTATCTATTCCAGATCCATTTCTTCAAGCCAAAGATGAAAAAGTCACAGAACATCAGACAGATGGTACCAAGTTTGCAAATAGTGTTTACAGGAGATGGTCTAGGAGCAAAGCTATCAAAACTCATCCATAACCCTCAACCAAGAAATCCATTATGCTACTTGTGTCATCTCCAAGCCAGATCCCACTGTAAAAAGAAAACAAAAACGCAAGAGGACCCCAACTATTTACCAAACAAGTATCTATTTCTGCATAATACCCAATCCTGCTGATCAAGACTGCAAACTGAGAGAACCTTGCAGATCCTCCCGGCTTCCTCCCCCCACACTTACCTTCCCCATTTGACATTGAGCCTGCGGCCATTGACAATGAGTTTGTTGAAGGATTTCTCAGCAGCCACCTCTGCAGCCTGTCTGGTGGCAAACTGGATGAAAGCACATTGCTGCCTCTGCACCACTGTTATTGTCCGGATCTCCCCAAACTGGTAGAAGTGATTTCTGTATGGGACAAAAAAAACTATTATGCTACCCCACTCCTCCTACACGGTGTAGGGCAGGAGAAATAGGTATGCTCAGATACTTTCTCTTTTCCATCCCTGTTCAAACTAATCACTAGACATCAGTAAGAAACCAGTTAATCACAATTAGCCCTCCATGCAATTATGGAGCAATAAAAGCTCGGCAGCAGTTTCTCTCAGGAGCTAGCTAGAGGATACAGGACTTCTTGTAAAAAGGGTTACAAAATATCCCAAACAGCTCAAAGGGATGACTCATCTTTAAAGAGATAAATTTTAATCAAAGCATTTGAAATGTGCCTGTTTGTTCTCCAGCAAGCTGGCACTCCTCTGCACTTGCTCACCAACCAGTTCCCCATTAAAAAAAAATGAAAGCCAGATTTACTTTTGTTCCTCCTTTCAAGAGCCATTATCAAAGTGTCAAACAATAAGGCAAGGGCAACACAAATTCATCAACACACCTGAGATCTGATTCAGTGATGGTATCTCCAAGCCCTCCAACATAGAGTGTTGTAATAGTCTTGTCTTCAGGAGGATCTAGACGAGGCATGGTTGATGCTCGTTTCAGAAGTTTGTCAGCCACGGGATCATTAATTCCATAGTAACGATCTTTGATATTCTGGTCAGCCAGAGGATCATCTGGATCTGTAGGTTTCTCATGTCTAAGGTTCAGCAGACAAAACATTTTAGAACACCAGGGATGACTGAATGGATTAAAATGATTGTAGCTGTCAGCTTCCATTCTCAAGCCCTCAGGTCAATTATGTCTTTAACCCTGTCCACATAAACATGCAAAAATGGAACAATGTCCTGAAAACTTCAACTGCAGCCAGGACTGCGTCAAGTTCTGAATGAATGGCGCTTGTGACAGCTCAACACTCAGCACTACAAAACATAAGAGCTGCGTTTGAAAAAGTCTCTTGTTCAAATACAAAGATCTCTGCTTGAGGGGACTGACACCACAAACAGGAAAAATTGACTACACAAGAGAACAGCTGCAGTCACTGCTCTGGCAAAGGACACAGCCAACTCCTCAGAAACCAACTTGCCACCACAGAGATTCATTTGCTGGCACTGGATGCAAATTTTGCCCTGACCCAAATCACTGTAGAGTCTCCTGCCCACTGCAGCCTCTCCAAGGGAAGCTGCATCTGACTGTGGTGAGCAGATGGACTGTCCAAGCTGTGTCTGTACCTGTAGGGACACTCCTCTCCTCTCTTGCACTCTCCTTTTACCCAGAAGGAACAGATGTGAGGACGGTTGCGTTTGTAGTACGGAGTGGTTCGGGCCAGCTTCAGCAGCATGTCACTTGTAGAAGTAGCTTTTCCTAGTGCACCAACTGGTCTAGTGCCATCAGAATTGGCTATCTAAAAGCAGGTAGAACACAAATAATTATGTGTATATCAGCACTGAACGCTAACACATAGAATCAGAGCAAACAAGTGGTTTTAAGAGAAGCTAGGTCACTGCTGCCCTGTCCCGCCCACACACAACCACCCAAAAAGCATGATCATGGCTGACTACACTCACCTCTCGCTCCATGTTCTGGGTGTAGTATTCTTTGTTGACGTCAGATTTAGGCATTTCATCCTTAAGGGAGAGTCCTGCATCCCGGACTTGGATAGGCAAACCTAAAAAGAAACAAAAAAACCCAACCAATCCATATGAAGAACAAACTGAAAGAGCAGAAACAGTGATTTCTGCAACCTGCAGTGACCAGAGGTAAATCATCTGCTGCTCAGGGAAACCACTCTGCCCTTGAACCTCTGAAGAGACATGACCACCAAGACCTGCTCTTCTCAAAGACTGTCCAGCGCCAACTACATGCACGTATTAAAGTGATTTCACCAACTCCCATTTCAGAGGGCAGCTCCTTGTCTTGGATCAGGTTTTTGGGTACACACCATACTCCAGGTCGAGCAGGCAGGTTTGACAGACGTTCTTCAGCTTGCTGCAGGTCTGGCACACTTCTGTCTTCTTGAAGCGCATCCGCACCCCAGGGCACCAGCGGAACACCGTGAACGGCCTGGCACAAATCTGGGACAGAAAGGCGGCACTTGGTTCACTCTGCACACAGCTACCATTCTGCTTCTCGCATGGAAACAAACCCCAAACTCATCCAGCTTCTTCAAACCATAAATACAACTTCTTTGTCCTAAGCTAAGACTCAGAGCTCAGGAAATGTTTGTTCCTATTTGGGGTTTTACTTTGACAGGAGGAAGTTTAAGGGACTTTTTTTTTTCTTGTTGTTTTTCTTTTCATTTATGACAATAACCAGAGTGCAGATCGACTCAAAGACACAGAAATTCTCTTTGATTCCAGGTGATGTCAGTGTGGAGCTTCAACAGATGAATTACAACAATGGGACGCAGATGGGATTCTAGAGATGAATTACAACAACGCTTATTTCATGGACAGCCAACACAAATCACAAAAATAAAAAAACACACAAAAATAGCTGTGAATAACATACACAGAAAAACCCAAACTCCAGGTATTTTGCACTTTTCAGTAAAAACAACAAACTCACACAAGAAAACATCGATCATTTAAAATGCTGCAATAATTTCAAGTATAGTACAACAGTATTTGCAAAACCTTATTCTGATAAACATGAAGATTTGTAGACAGACTCAGGATTTCCTGAATAATTTTACTATTTTAGGACCAACTGACTTTGTCTAACAAGCACAGTAGACTGACCTAAAAATTTATGTAGTTACATAAACATTTTAAGTTAACCCAGATAAGCACTCTTCTGAAGTTGACAGGTTTTTAATCATTAAAGTGTATTATTCCTAGATCTCCACCTATTTGGACATCTTTCTTCAAAACACACAAACATACCTTGCATTCTTTTCCATATTTTTCTTTGGTCTGAAATATAATAAAAAAACCAATAAAAGATAACATGAAATATCATCAATGAAACATAAAACATGAAACATATAATTGATTTTATAACACAGTAGGTTTTTTCGTAATTATGCTGCAGTTAAGACTCACTCTTCCCTGTGTATTTGGCTTACACCTTGGAAAGTCAACAGGACAAAAAATATAAATCCTAAATACTCTCAATACATTTTTGGTTTAGAAACTTTCATTAAAAACAGAGCACTTTAAGTCCCACCTCCTATACTGATGAAAGGTGAGCATAGATATTAACAGCTCTTTTTAAGGAAAGATGATGTTACATGAAATAAGCCCATGGAAACAAACAAGTTTTCAAATATCCCCCGTAGCAGCTTTAGGGTTATGTTTCATAAGAACAACCCAAACTCTCTCAGCAAACTCTGTGTAACACAAATGTGAAGAGATAATGTCATTGTATGTCACAGGCAACCAGGCCAGGCAGAGAAAAGCAACATAACATGGACTGGCTCAGCCTGCACAGGGCAAACCAAGGAAAACAAACAGGAACTTAAACTACCTTCATAAGTCACCTTTAATTTAATTTTAGAGATGCACGCTTGTCACGTTATAGAAATGGTGTTAATTAGAATTTAAGCAGCTCACAGCTCTTCATGCTGGAGTTTGTCAGTACTAAAACTTCATTTTCTACTATTTCCTGCACTCCAGACACTGGACTGTGTCGTCTTCCTCTCCTTTTTGATTGATTTGTTCTTAAATCCCACCCCCAACTGTGATATTACACCAACAACAGTTGGAACCAGATCCTGCTGTGCAGGACCAGCTATTCAGGAGTGTGTGCTCACTTCAGCAACTCCTCCTATACCCAGTCCCCAAACCCACAGTTCTAGGGCCACCACAGAGAGAGGGAAGGACTGCAGGGTCCAAAAGGCACCTACCATCCGAATATAGGGATTTTCTCCAAGACATGTCTGGCACAGGATAGGGAAGTCCTGAATTGAGCAAGAAGAAAATCGGGAATTTGTAACAAGCTCTGCCATCACAACAACATTCAAGTCACACTGAAAAATTATCTAGTTTAACTCATCAGACAGATTAAAAGATGCAAATGGATTCAGAGACATCATGAGAGCTGCAAGCCACGACCCAGGCCCAAATTGTTACAGAATGATAATCTGCTGGCTATTGTAACTCGAAGTAGAACTTAGAATAACCAAATAAAAAGGGTATTTTTGAGATCTGAACCTGTCAGTGCCTGGACTACAGCAGGTGACACCTCGGCCCGTTATCCCTCAGCAGCGATTGTCTGCACTGGGCCCACTCGGGAGAGGTTTCAGCTCGAAGGGACAAGGCCACGGGCACACGATGGGCCCAGCTCAGCCCCCGCAGCGCCAGGAGGGGCTCCCAGCTGCTACAGCCCCCGAACCGCGGCGCGGGGGCAGGAGCGGCGGGGTTAGCTCGTTCCCTTTGCGCCGTAAGGAGGGCCGGGGAACTGCGGCAGAGCCCTCCCGGGCGGCTCAATCGCAGGTGTCGAGTCCCCAGAAAAGGCAGAGGGTCCTCAGGAAAGGTCCCAGCCCCGGGGCCGCCTCCCTGCACTCCCCTCGCCTCGCGGCCTTGCCGCCTCACACGCTCCCGCGGCGGAGCAGGGCCCCGCCAGTCCAGGCCCGCTCTGCCCGGCTCTCGCGGTTGTTCCGGCCGTTCGCGGACGCCCCGGCTCACCGCATCCTCCCAGTTCTGCCGGTTGTAGGTGTTGGAACCCAGCGATGTGGACATGGCGGCCTCGCTCCGCTGCCGGCAGGCGGCGGCCGGAAGTGACGCCACTTCCACCAGCGCCGTGACGGAAAAGGCGGGCTGCGGAAGCTGTGACGTCATAGGGCCGCGGCCGCAGGGGGCGCTCCAGGCACAGCTCAACGGGCGAGACCACGGGCAGCGAGAGGGGAAGAGCACGGGGACGAGACCATCAGGAGAAGACGGGGGAGCTCCGCTTTTTGTTTTGTTTAAATAATGATTGTTTCGGAATAAGAGCCAGCGCAAAGAATCCGAGAGCCACGTGTGTTTTATTGAAAGTCACTACACGACGTCAAGCATAAGGCAACAGGCGCCTATCGGGGAGCAGGGACAGAGGCAGGGACACGCCAATACCTTTCCTATCGCCTACAGCACCTGCAGGGAGGGGAGAAAACAGCTCGCCGAGCTCATCAGAGCGCTCAGAACGCCATAGCCCAATGCACCCTTTGTTTTTGGTGAGAAGGGTGCAGGTCATGTTGCCTGCAGCAAACCCCAGCCCCAGGCACAGCTCAAGGCTTGGGTCCTGGTCTGTGGTTGTGTTGCAAGAGCAGCAGCTGTTTTGGCTACTGAACAGGAGGAGTTGTGGCCAGAGGTGAAGTGCTTTGTTATCTGGACAGGGAAAGCTGCAGCAGGCACTAGCACTACACATTAACTACTAACTACAAGTCTCAAACTCATGCTGTACATCTGTGTGTCACCTACACAGAGTTGTAAACGTAATGCCTCGCCGCTTTGAGACCCGCTGCAGAACCAGGGCTGGGAGCCCCTCCAGGACACCATGGCAGGTTCCTTGCACTAAGGGAGATGTTTTGGGGTGCTGCACCATCCCCCCTGAGAGCAGGCAGCCTCATCCTGCCCCTCCATGCAGAGGATTCGCAGATCCAGGCTGGCAGGGCCATGGCACAAGCATCATGACTCGGCCACGGTTGGCTGGTATTCAAGCCTTTCCCAGCACAGCTGCACGTCAAAGCCCCTCAGAAATGTTTAACAAAGGTCAACATCTGAAGTGGGAATGCTCTGCAGGAAGAGCCATCTCACCTGCCTGCACTAGCCATGCACTTATTGGTAATTCAGTCTCCTGGATACACAGCTCTTAATCACCCATTTTAGCTTGGACTGCAGCCAAATTACACCCCGGGTAAATGACCTTCTGTACAGTGTGTGTAGTTAACATATAATGAGTTTCCACCTTTACACCTCCCTCCCACCCACCCTAACTGGAAAAACAAAGATTATGAACCAATATCACCGCTGTAGCTTTTTTTTCCACCAGAACTAAACTCTCCAGGTTTCATACCCTCATTGCTACAATCCCTAGCAACACATTTA
The DNA here is from genome assembly GCA_013390105.1 of Tichodroma muraria. NCBI lineage: Eukaryota > Metazoa > Chordata > Aves > Passeriformes > Sittidae > Tichodroma > Tichodroma muraria. The sequence goes on from WAAG01078197.1 coordinate 349,698, forward strand.
CTGAGTTGAAGACTGTCAGGGAGCCTCTCTGGACTATCCCCTGCCTCTCCAGAGCATTCCTGCCTCAGTCAAGAGCTGCAGCAGAACCTGAATTCCCAGCTTGCAGCACATCCTGCTGCCACATCCAGCTGAGATGCAGCGGGCTGATGGCGGGCTTGGTTGCCAGTCAGATCCATGAACACTACAGTACACTATGTTTGAAGTTTAAAGGCAAACTGATCAACTCCTTTGTGAAAACACATCTGCCACCTCGGCTAAGCAAGCTACATATGCCAGAGGGGTAGGGCTCTATGGCCCAGCCCCCACAGTTGAGGTATCCTATGAGGAAGCAGAAAACCAAAAGAAAAGATCGTGCTGCTGGCAGGAACTTGCCAGAACGTAGAAGGCAGTTTGGGAAGGGCATTGCTCTGTGTGAAAGAGAAGTTGTTCATTATTGGGTATGGAACATCAGGTTTGTGGGCTGACATGGAGAAAAAAACAGTATGGGTTCTTTTCTGCTGATAAATCCAAATTCAGCCCTAGTTATCTGTTGATAAAGCCAGATTCAGTGCAAACCTGGAGGGAAATTTTTTTCTGTGCTCTAACACGTGCTGCAAGTTACTCTAGCCTGTGGCAGTGAGGGAAGTGGAGTGGTGGTTAGTGGGCACTACGACAAGGGGAGAGAGAACAAACCAGCCCAAACCACGGCAGCCTCAGGCCCCTCCTGGCGGCCGGCCGGGCCCGTGGCACACCCACACATCACAAAGGAGCTCTGGCAGAACCTTTCACCAGGTGCTTTCTCAGGGTGCCAGTCCATCCAGCCGTCGGGAGCAAGCGCTGGGTGCCGCTACGGGAGCACGGGGCCGAGGCTGAGCTCCACGTGATGGGTGAGCCAGATCACCTCAGAGGTGTGGTCGCCCTCCTCGTTGGGCCGGATGGGAGCAGTGAGGTTTTTGAACTCATGCTTCATCTTGAAACTCACGGTCACCTCGCCCTCTTCTTTCTGTGGGGTGACCTTGATGAAAACTCCCACCTTATTGGCTTTTCTAAAGGCAATAACGCTGCAAGGCAGAACACAGAAACATTGGGTCAGCCAAGTTCTCAAAGCATTGTTCCAAGTGGAACAATGCTCTCAGAGGAACTCAAACCACACTGAAAACAGATAGGAGGAGAGAGAGTTACTCAAAGAGCCAAGTTTTTAAGGGAGAAGATCCCCACAGGACACTCACTCAGGGTCATCCTGGAAGTCTTGAGGCTCTGCCAGCTCATCATATTCTGCTGCAGCATCTTTGCCAGCCAGAATAAGCTCCTTGGGAGGAACTGCCACCTGAAACAGAGCATGGAGAGAAAGAAGCCTTTCAGTACTGATCACCAGCTACACTGCAAGCAGGAGAGTTCTCCTCTTCTGAGGTCTGCTTCACTGTGGTTTAACAGAAAAATGGTTCATCCTCAGCTTTTCTCTGCTCCAGGAACACCTGATTACCACCCTGCCAATGAAATAATAAAGTTCTCCCTTGGGTTTTGGATATCAATGAACAGACACAATTTCAAAATACTTCATGAGCTGCTGTTTACTTTGGTGACAGTCATTTAAGCTCCAAGGAGGAAACGCAGCACAGTTGGCAGGGGTTGAAGGACATATGAAAAGTGTGGCCTGTGGAAGGACAAATGGGAGTGGTAAACCCTGGAATAGGCTTGGGCTTACATAGCAGGAGGGTACAATCAATACCTTGGCAGTGCTGTTGATGTTATCAGGGTCTCCCTCCTCACACTCCAGCAATGTGACATGTGTGACGTTCTCCACAGGATTAGTCAGAGTCAGAAGGACTTGGCTCTCCTGGGGAGATTCAGGAATCACAGTTCAAGAAGCAGTTGTGCTAAAATTCATTGTTACTATAAGCACCTCCATCTTCTCTGACTGATCAATACATTCAAAAATTGCATCACATCCTCTCAATGGATGGACAGTGACCACCCCCCATCCATAAGAAAGGCACCAATGACATGCAAAACTCTTAATATAAGAAATACGTATTTTTGGAGTCTAGCTGAGATCTCAATTCCACAGCTTTTATTCTTCAGACATTGGAAAGTGCTTGTGATGCCAGATGTCACAATGCACAGCAATCTACTGCTGCAGTGACAAGTACATGCAGTATTACTCTGGCCACTCTCTTAAACCCTGCACCCTCTAAATGGAGTGAGTGGAGCCCTCAGGGAACAGTCATCACAACCTGTCATCTTCCAAAAAGATCCCACATTCACAGCTCCTGGCTATGTCTCAGCCTAAGACATATCTGGAAAAGCTACTGACCTTCATGTAGCGCAGGTTGGGAATAGACATGATTCTCACTTCAGGGATGTAGTTACTGCAAAATAATAGAGCAAATGACTGTGAGGGAACTGTACTGCTATTATGTAAAGCTATTAGAGCTTTCCCAAAAGGAAAAATGTAGTGTCCTTTTGCTGTATAACCCTAATCCTACAAATCTCTGCTACAGTCTGGGGCTGGCACAGCATGCAGTGTTTTTGTCAAACTGCTGAAATCTTTAGTAGATCAGCAAGCAAACCTATTACAGATAAGCTAAATATATTTAAAAAGGTGATTACACCATCCTAAGGGATGACACAATCCCACAAGAGGTCAAAGGAAATTAAAATAGAAGGCATTAACTAAGCATGAACAGGAAATTGTTGTCCTCAGTCCCCATTTCTTACTTACACAGCAACCAGCTGGATCTTGAATTTGATAGATGTTGGATTGAATTCTGGTTTGCTCAGGTTATGTTCACATTTCTAGAGAGAAAGGTATTTAAGTCAGCACCAAAAGACAGTGTGCAGTCACACACTGAAGAATCAGAGCCACAAGTGCTGTCACCAGCCATGGCATTACAGCCTCCAGCACAGCATATAAAAACTATCTGGGGTGCATGTAGCCATCAATGTGTTCAGCTATTGATACTCCAAAATGTTATATCCAGCACTACCAGTGCAACCTCAGAAACACAAGACTTGGAATCAGTCTTAAAAACACCTGGACAACTCACTGCAGCACAAATATCTGTAAGCCCTCTGACCTGTGCTCCAGAATCTATTAAAAAAATGAAGCAGCTAGAAGTCCTGATCTCCTCATAAGCTACTCTTCAAATAAAGGATCAGCCTGACATTAGTTATTTCTGAGAAAATATTTGGCATTTGAAAAGCATTCTGCATCTTAAATACTTACAAGAATACTGCTCTATTACATTAGGAACTAGTTAAATAAATACCCTTGTATGACTGGGAAAACAAATCATGTATTAAAGGCCATGTAGAAAGCCAACAGGAGAACTTGGATTTAACTCTTGCCTGTCTTCACTTCCCAGATCTCTGCTTTGCTTCTCTGAAATACCCTCCTCCTGCCTTCAGTCTAGTGATATCTTCAGTATTCTGCACTGCCTCTCCCTAATATTTTGTTTGTTGACTTTTGTCTCTAGTAACAGCAAAATTTTTTTATTTCGACTGTACTGGCAGTCAGTCCTTATTCATCTTTGACAGTGCTGTCCCCCTTTCACAACTGTCATCACACCAGAGATGTGACAGCCTCCCTCACCCCTTAGTGCTGTTACCACTAACTTGGCTGAGAACTTTCAACAACCGGAAGCATTTGAGCCCTTTCTTTTAAAAGAGAAGCACACAGCCCATTTCCCAGCACCCAAGTCCTGAGAGCCTGGAAAAGGCACTTCTCTGGATTGAATTCCCTACCCGGCAGCGCAGCGAGCGTTTGATCAGGAGGTGCTTGTGGCGCGGGTAGAGCTGGGAAGCACAGATGGGCTGAAAGTCAGGCTGCAGCAGGCGCTGGCGCAGAGTCGTCACTGGGAGCACAACAGAAAGCAAGACATTTCTTTGTCTCAGGAACTGAAACTCAAGCTGGACTCTACATATGCACCTCACACTATGTGGAGACCTGCCATCATCTCTAAGACACCTAATTTCACCTGCAACTCGTAATTCAGAAGCCGCTGGCAACTATCACATTTCCAGAAATAACTAGAAAAGCAAAAGCTGAATAAAGGGCTGCCCTGACTGGGCACAGCAACATGAGAGCAACATCAGTGCTAGCCTAGGAGAAACAAGGGATCCACATCTTTCTTCAAAGCTGAGCTGGGATGGAAACAAGAGTTTTGTAATCATCTACAACATAGTTCTTTCCCTCACAACAGCAAATGAGTTTCACAGCTTTGTCCCTCTCACAGCTGGGTGCTGCACGAGTACAATACACAGCTTCTTAGCAAAGAGTTTGCATAACTCAGACTCACACGGAGAATTAGAGAAAACATAGTTCCCAAAGCAAGAAACTCCCAGCAGCCAAAACTTCCCATGGCTTTCTCTCAAAATGCAGGCTCCTTACTGTTCCTTACTTACTTGCCTAAGAGGCAAGTGAGCCACCTGGCAGCCTTTCTCTCACTGAGGGGAACCAGGAAAGTTGTCATCTTCACCAGCGTCAAACTCACAATGCCAACAGCCTCATGAGAAAAGGAGACCAAGAAGATCTACCCCTCTCCATAAACCTTTGGTGAATTAATTCGTAATTCAGACTGGCAGACTTTGTAGGCCTGCAGAACTACCTACAACATCCGTTCCCCTTGGAGCCACCCCAGCAGGAAGCCCACATCACTCCTGTGCCTGCTGCTTTATCCTGTTCACACCAAGTCTTACTGATCAATTTACAGCATTTGTGGATTAAATTTATGAGTCAGCTAAAGACCTGGCAAGTGTACACAGGCTGTTCCAAGCTGATGTCAAAGCAATGCGCAATTGTTACTCAACAGCCCACTTTTGGTTCCAGCTCCCAGCAGCTGCTATTTCCTTATTTCCTGCTATTATTTGAAAAAGGACATCAGCTTTTTTCTCCATCCAAAAGTTGATGCTTCACACACACAGAAATTAAGCCCAGCAAGAAAATTAAATAGGCCTTCTGGCTCTGAGCTTTCCATGTATAACAAGAAGCTGAGGCTAATTCAAAGTTACCATTTAAGTCACATATTTCCCAGTATTTCAATCCCAGCATAAAAATGACCAGAAACTTGGGTTATGAGGAACGTCACAAGCTTGTAGGCAATGCCCATGTTACAAAATGTAAGGCCAAAAAGTGACAGAATACTAAGGTTTTACCTTCTGTCAGATTGATTGGCCTTGTGTAGTAATCCTCAGGAAGAGGCTCCACTTCTTCCACTGCATCAGCTGGCTCGATCTTGATCTCCTTCTGGTCTTCTCCTTCTTTCAGGCTAAAGCAAAATAAGAGGCAACTCAGTCATGAAACAGGGCACTCTGACAGCAGCAGCAGTAACTGCATTATAGCACAGAAGGCAGTGAGAGCTGAAATTGCACAACAATAATTGCAACAAGAGTGTGAGCAGTCACTTGCTCCTCTTGGAAGAAAGCAGAACACCTGACATGAAAGCAGAACATCTCCATGCTGCAGAGATGCCTGAGGATTAGACACCTCTCCAGTGCTCCAAAGGAGAAATCTCCTCTCACTGCTATCTGCTAATTGTCTATCATCTTTCTAAAGTTGCTTTACTCCTCTCTTGCCTACACCTCCAATCCTCCCCCCAAAGGTAACCCCAACCCTGAGACTCACGAGAGTCCAGCGAGGGCACTGATGGGAGCTCCAGGCCTCTGGCGCTGAAGCCTTGTTCCAAGGCCATATTTGTCCTACAAGGAAAAAAGGAACTGTCACCCTCAGGTCTGCTTCCTGATGGAACAAAAAAAAGACCTGCTGCAAACTCATCCTTTGAGCTGCATGACAAGCATGGGGGTACAAGCAAAGGAAAGCAAAAAGGAAAAGGTATTCAATGCTTCCTAAGATATATTTTTCTGCTTGAACTGTTGGCAAGGAGAAAACAATTCCCACTGCACTGCAGATGGGGAAAGACAGATGTGTGTGCCTACTGCTTATAAAGCTTTTTGCTCCTTCCTCAAATCACCAGCCTGCACTACTGACACATTTTCCCTAGATATTCTCTCCAGAGCAACTCCATGTCAAGTACAGTAGAATGAGAGCTTGGCTGCCAAAAAAAGTGGGTTGATGTGGTTATGCATCCATCTGAAAGGCTCTGTAGCACTACCTGAAACAGCTGGAAGGTTCAATCTCCTACAAGCCTACAATTCTCTCTCACCAGCTGAGCTACTCCTCAGCTTTCTACAGCTGGGCTGTACCTAGGGTGCTGGTAGGCAGACACCTTCCTTCTGGGCAGGGCTGAAAACCTGAATTGTCACCAAATGAGAAATGTGAGCATCAGCCTACTCCGGTGACATTTCAAGGATAAAATGATTAATGTTAGTGGCATTCGCCTTGGCCAAGCAGACAGCTGTGTCTCAGCCAAGCTTGGTGAAGGACTGCTTTTCAAGTGTACATTACTCAAAGACACTGCCCTGTTTCTAAACTAACACAAAATACTTTTTGTAACAAACGTTACCCTCTGAAGAGTTAGGCTTCACCTGTGTTTGTTTTAGGCACACCTAAGCCAGAGGCCCTGAGGCAGGGTGTAGGATCTGTTACTCCCCTTTAGTTGGTACCATGAGAGCTTTAACACCAGCAGAAACTGTGGAAAGACTTACCACTACGTGTATAGTGTGTTGCTGTGGAGAGCCCCCAAAATAGCAGCAGGTAGCAACGGAGACAAAAAATGCAGCCATAAGACACAAGCAAGGGCACAGAGCAAGCACAATTCATTGAAGTAGCAAGCATATGCAGTCACCCAGCTAAACAAAGTGAGCATTTACCTGCCAGGTACAATAAACAAGTCATTCAAGCCACAACCAAGTCTTAAGGTTAATTTCAGATGAGATTTCATACAGAGAGGTGTCAGACAATGCTGATCTATCTGTCACTGAGCTGTGGGATGAACTGCACTGAGAAAGAGCTGCCACTGGCACCGTGGCTGCAGTTACACTGCACTTCCCTGATGGAGAATATATTCCTTGGCATGGCAAGTATAAACCCTTCTTGCACTGCTGTGGAGGACTATCAGACAGAGTGGCAATGTAATAATATGTAGCGATGAGTGTAAAAGTATTCATCCCTAAAGAAAGCCTCATTTTCTTCACGCTGTCCTCAACTAGCCAAAGCTGGGCAGCCCTATTGTGCTACCGACTATCTAATTTTCCAGGCTGAGGCTGCTGTGGATCACTTTTTCTGCTCTGAGAGGACGGCACAACCAGCTCACCGAGAAGGCCAAAGGAACGTAGTTGCGGCGTCGCACCAGCTTCTTCCTGTCCCGCTCGATCTTCTCCTTCTGAGCCAGCTGCTGGTAGTACTCCACCAGTTTGTTAATCTGGAGGGAGGAAAAGGAACAGGGAGCACAGTCACCTCAGCTGCAGCATTTGCTTGTGAACTCACTGGGGTTCCTGCTTTCAAGAAGCCTGTGTACCTTAACATGTCTTAACTGATGCTGTGGGTGACAAACTGACCCTCGCTTGGGAATGATGTGTGTTAGAGGGCAGTGTCCAATTCTCACTTTGCAATTCAGCAACTGAGATTTCAGGAATTTGCCATGACTGCATAGAGTAATGCCATGTGGCCAATGCTGAGCGATTTGGACTGGCAGAGCAAACAGCATCTTTAGCATCTTTTCCCCCCTCCCCGAGGCTGGTCACATTTAGAGTGGAGCCCTAATGGGTAACAGGGAAGGGTGTTAAAGGTGCAGTTGTGTTTTCCAGATCCTAGACACACTTTTGATTGGAAAACAGCTTTTTTTCACATACATACGCAGCACATTCACCTTAACAGCACCATTAGATAGGCTGGTTTCAACTGAGCTTCTTCTCAAAAGGAGATTTTATACTGCGATATCCTCAGGGGAGCCTCTAAGAGGCCTTCCCTCCATTGAATTCAGTCAAGGTGCAGATTAGGAACTGGAACTGGTATCTGAAGGATTATATAGATGCAGAAAAAGTGATTGAGAGGGCCTAACACTCTAACAGTTCTCTCTGGCTGATGCATTTCAGCCCAAGCACTGCTTTCCCACTCACTCACCCTCTGTGTGTGAGGATTCTCTGGCTCCTGCCAGCCACCACTCGCTGCACAAGAGAAGAAAAAAAGCGAAGTCCACAGGAGGTTTCCAGACACTACATTGAAATCACACCCAACATTCAACTATCTTGCTGTTATTTATAAAATATGACATTCCCTATTTTCGCCACACATCCTATTGCAATTGTTTAAGTTCATGTTTGTACAAATATACACCTCTGAAAGCATTGCACAGGCAGGTTTGGAATGAAGGAGCTCTGACAGCTTTTATATTGTGTTTTTAAACAAATGTTGCCCGAGAGATATTCAGGACAGCACCCAGGAGTCACTTCAGCAGCAGGTACATATGTTCATATGTGTGTCTCCTATTACTGGCTGCTGCTGTCTCTGTATCCTCGGCTGCATTTTCAGTCACATCAACACTGGAAGTTAAAGGTTCTGCTTGGCATACTCAACCCCATTTCTGAAGCCTGACAGATATTTTCTGTACATCTCACGTACCAAAAAAATAGATGAAAGCTTTGTTCTAGTGATCTTGTGAAGAAAAAAAACAAGTTCAAACATTGACTAACAACTCTGGAATAAGTCTAAGCAAACAGAAGTGATGAAAAATAAATTAGATGTTTATGCTGTCAGACTGAGCAGCTTCAAAGACTGTGAAAGCACACAAATAAGATCTCAGCTGTGGGGAGAGTGCACTGACTAAAACAGTTTGACAGTTCTCTCACTAGTCAGGTAACACAGGCATGGAAATGGGTCACATATTCCACTAACTCGGCTCAGCTCTTCAGAGGAGTCTTCAGCAACAAAGAGTTTTCCTGTGAATTTCCAACTACAACTCCAATCCTAGACAGATATCAAATCTATAGTACAGTCGGGAACTAACCGGATTATCTGTTACCTTCAAAACACAAACTGGGCTCATGCTGTAACTCAAGTTTTCTGGTTTTTAACCGTCCCTTACCGACAGACTTGTCTGCCATGCCAACGTCCCGGGAAGTCCAGCGGCAGAAGCCACAGGCCAGGTAATAGGCTTTCTTCATGGTGGTCTTGGCCGGGTCGTCGGGCAGCGGCGCAGGGATGCTTGTGGCCCGTGTGGAGAGGGTGTGCATGCAGCAGGGGCAGTCAAAGCAGTTGGCACACCTACAGACAACAAGGCAGGGCTCTGAGAAGAGTCCCAGGCTGAGAGAAACGCTCCCAACAACCACATCAGCATTAAACCAACAGATCATTAACTCCTAGGCAACAGCATTAGGGATAAAGGGCAGCAGAGCCATCACAGGAACTTGGATTCAGAGTCAGCATAAGAGCAGCAGCAGTGAAAAACATATATATGACACTAAAAAACCTCTTTATTATGAGCCCAGGTCATTGAAAAAAAACCAAAGTCATAAACAGCACATGATACACCGTGGAAAGACAGTTATTCCCCAAAACAGGCTGAAACATAACAAGTAGCCATGTAATTTTTGAAGAGTTTCAGACAAGGGAAGGGACTGTGTCAAATAGGGAGCTTTGATGAAAAACAGAAACCAAAGCAACTTCACCTGTTCTTTTTCAGTTTGGCTTCAGCTGAAGGCATGTTTTCCAGGCAGCTGGGGCAGTAGTGAGAGTCCACCTGAAGAAGACACAGTCATATCACACACATTACCTGGCACACCTTCATCCAAAAAGCTCCAAACCGCCACACGATCCAACAAGGATTCATGTCTTGCAACAGTAGGGTGAAGCCAGGGAAGACTCGAGACATTTTTTTGTATGCAAAACCTTAGCCCATCTCGGCCAGATTTTGATCTTTAATAACATAAATTATAAGGTTTCTTAAGTCAGAATAGATTAAACTACTCCACCTTGTAAATGGGAAAAGATCAGCCGGGTGTTGACCTTTAGCTGTTACCAAAATCTCATTTTTCAGCTTGAACAACAGGTTTAACAACTTATTTTCTATTTAGACCTAAATTTATTCTGTCCTTGCAGTTACACTGGTCAGATACATGCATATTTCAGAAGACACTTTGTATCTCTCTGCTGTCACAGTGAATTTTGTCAATTAAAACAACAGCAGCAACACTGGGGGCCCCTTCTTGAAGAATTCAAAGTGATTACTAAGCATGGTCATGCACAATGACTACACTGCTCACACCACAGCGAATTCATGACGGATACAGCCAGGTCACAAATCCATTCTTCAGAGGCCTTAACATTTCCTTAAAAATGCCTCTTCGGAGATCCGGGCTGCACAGTCATTCTTTCACGGCTTTCCAAAGCTATCACAATGTCTTAATTCAACCAGGCTCGAATTAAAATTTCAGTGATTTTAATATGACAATTAATGAAGCCAAACCCTCCTCGCCCCCCAAGCAAAAATCGTCGCGCATAACGAGGAGGGCTGTGTGTCT
>WAAG01078197.1:368430-459726 GCA_013390105.1 Tichodroma muraria
GTGTGACACCCTGGGGACGCGCCTGTTCCCAAGGCTCTCTGCAGGAGTCCCTGGGGCAGGGGTGAGGCACGGTGGCCCCGTGACCCCCCCTTCCTTCCCCCTACAATCCCGGTGCCTGGATCACGAGGGGATTTTCTGAGTTAGTTCTTGCCAAGGACCAAGAATCGCTGTCCTAGGGTTGGGGACAGAGGGGGACAGAGCCATGTGTCCCCCAAGTGACCTCCCCAGGGGCAGAGCACAGGGACTTTTTTCCGTGCAATGTCCGGGAGGGTTCGCCCATGTTTGGAAGGTGTGGCACCCACCGTGTCCCCACGGCCCAGCGGGAAGGGGCACTGTCACCCCCCAGCCAGGCTCCCCACCTTGCCACGGGGACCCCACAGTCCCACGGAGCCTTCACTCCTCGAGCGAAGCCCCTGTGACTTCACCTCTTGCCAGCTCCCAAAATAGCCCCTCGGTGGCACTGGGTACCCTGGTGGAGACAGGAGATGGGCTCCTCTGGGTTAACCCCTGTGGCCCCGGGTGCAGGGACTGCTCCAGCCCGACCCTTCCCGGCCCATTCCCTATCCCTCCCGGAACCCCCTGCACTGCCCCTGTCCCCCAGGGCTCCCAGGGGTGGTGGGTCCTGCCCACTTGCCCACAGCCTTGGGATTCTGGTGCTGGCCTCCCCCTGTGCTCCGGCTGTTTTGCAGCCACTCACCTTCCTGCTGCTCCCTGTTCGGTAAACATTCCCCCAGCTGCAGCCAGCCCCATGTGCATCCGCATGCCCGAGTCAGCCTGTCCCACCACCGCGACCTCGGCATGCCAGAGCCCAGCTGCTGCCAGCGGCATTCGGGGCAGGGGACACAACGCTGCCTCCGTCCTACAGCCAGCAGCAGGGCTGGCCCCATTGCTCTGCTGGCCGTGGGGATGGGGAGCGGGTGGCCAGGAGCCCCCAGCCTGCCCCCACGGAATGCTCCTCGCCCCACAGGTGGACTGCTACCACGCGGTGAAGGACACCATCTACAACTACGGGGCCCTGACCCTCGATGGGGACGAGTACATCCCCTTCGAGAGGTACAAGGGGAAGACCGTGCTCTTCGTCAACGTAGCCACATACTGAGGCCTGACCCTGCAGTATGTTGGTAAGGGTCCTGTGGGGCACGGGCACCTCGGGGTCAGGGCAGGGCCCAGGAGTGCAGCCTTTGGCACGTCCCCACGGTCCATTCTGCTTCGGGGAGCTGGGGAAAGGGCTAATGCCTGCTGCCCAGGGCCCAGCCTGACTGGCATGGTTCCAGTGGGTAAATGCAGGTATAGGGATGAGCACAGTCCTCTGCTAACCCACCTCTGGCTCCCCTTGCATGCAGAACTGAATGCACTACAAGATGAGCTGAGAAACCAGGGGCTCGTGGTCCTCGGCTTCCCCTCCAACCAATTTGGGAAGCAGGAACCTGGCCAGAACTCAGAGATCCTCCCTGCACTTAAGTGAGTACTGTGGTGGGGGCTGTGGGACACCTCCCTCCCCCAGCTGCTGGCTGTGGCCCCCAAACAAGGGGTTTGAGGTCCTGTCACCAACCCTGTGCAAGCATCCAGAGCTGTCCATTGCTCAACATCCTGTTCCCCCCACTTGTAGGTATGTCCGGCCAGGAGGTGGCTTTGTTCCCAACTTCCAGCTGTTCCAGAAAGGGGATGTGAATGGGGCCAAGGAGCAGAAGATCTTCACCTTCCTGAAGGTGGGTGCTATGGCAAGGGGAGAGGAGGGGGACACACCCAGCTTGCTTTTTGGAGGGGCAAGGCAGTGATGCACTGGCTCCCCATTGCAGAACGCCTGTCCCCCGGTGGCCGAGGAGTTTGGGAACCCCAACAAGCTCTTCTGGGAGCCTCTGCGGAACCATGACATCAAGTGGAACTTTGAGAAGTTCCTGGTGAGCCCCGAGGGCGTGCCCATCATGCGCTGGTACCATCGCACCAACATCTCTGTCGTGAAGAATGACATCATGACCTACCTGAGGCGGCGGCTGCAGAACCATGATGAACAGCAGGACCAGTAAAGCCTCGGGCTGCTGGCATCCCCCCAGCTCCTTCCCATTCCATTGCCTCCCCAGATGTTCCCCAGCACCAGGAACCATGCACTGTCCCCTCCACCCCTACTCCTCCTGGCACCCCCGTCAGGATGCTGGGCTAGGCAACCTCGTGGCAGAGACCTCAGCGATGGCAGTGGGATACTCCCAATATCCCTGTGTCCCACCTCCACCCCTGGTGGTGACATCTGGCCTCCAGCTTGCCCCCTCCGCTCCACCATCCCGGGCAGTGGGAGGATGTAGGGGCCGGCTGTCCCTGGAGCAGGAGACCACATCTCCATGAAGGCTCGGCCCGAAAGCCCCTGGCTGGGGCGGGCCTGGCCTGACCGTGCCGAGCACGGAGCAGCTCTTCAGTGCATTCAGGCTGCCCGTGGTCCTGGCACACGGACGTGCTGCTCTCCTGGTCGGGGGTGGCCAGCCTCTCACCACCCACCACAAAAACACCAAATAAAGGCTCTGCAAATGTGCAGCCGCACTTGTTGGCCAGGGGTAGGGTGGGTAGAGTGGGGGGAACAGTGGCCAGCCTGGGGGTAGTAGTGCCTGACTGGAAAAACTCAAGTTTTTTCACAGTAACTGCAAACATGGACTTATCATTACAGCCCAGCATTTGTGGACAGGGTGGGGAGTGAATGCAAAGGACAGGTGGGCAAAAGGGGCTGGAGGTGGGACCAGGAACAACTGGAATCCTGTGCCTCCTGCTGTCACACCTGTGACAGCCATGCTTACAGAAACTGGGTTGTATTTTTTTCCCCTCCAGACCTATTTTGTGGAGCAAGATTTGCTGTGTGCAATGTCAAAAACTGTCCCCAAGGCCACTGCTGCATGGAAAGACAGAGGGGGCAGCAGGGACTTCCCTGCCCTGGCAGAGGTGGGGGGCAGAGGTGGGGAGAGTGAGGGGCTGAGGTCAGCACACAGAGGGAGGTGGGGGGCATGCACTTGGGGCAACAGATCCTGGGGTGCCCAAGCAAGGGTTGGGGTCCCTTTGCACTCAGTCTGTCTCTGTGGCTATACCCGAACACATGGGGACCAACAGCCCTGGTATCCCTCCCTCTCCCCCTCCCCACACAGAGGGCTGCCCCACACGAAGAAGTTTTCAGGACAAAACCAGAGAGACTCAGCCACACTTCAGTCCTTAAATAAATACGAAGACACCAACCACCCTCAGGCCTGGCCATGGCTGCGGCCAGCACTTGCCTGTGAGTGTGGGGTCTCCCGCCGCTGGGAGAGTCCCTGCTGTTACCCACTTCTCCAGGGGCTCTGGATTGGGGCAGCTTCTGGAAACACTGGCTCCTCTTCCCTGAAGACCTGGCTTGGGTCTACAGTGATGCCGGGCCTGGCTCCTCATGGGGAAGGGGATGGCCGCAGGGGACTGACCCCGTGCTGGCTGCCACCACAATGGCACCTTTACAATAGTCCCTCCTTCATGATTTTCTTGGGGGAAGAACTTGCTGAGCCCCCCACGTGCAGCACATGTCCTTGCACAGGCATCGGCAGCCAGAGGAAACTCCTGGACACACACACACGGGCACACACACACCCCCTACTCCTCTTCCACTGGTGTCGGAGCGTGGCCGGTCCTTGGTATTAGGGCAATCCGGGACCTGCCTGTTCTGAGACACAAGAGAGGGGTGGCACAGGGTAAGCACAGTTCTTCTTTCTCACACAAGCCCCACAGGAGGGATGCCAGCCACGGCATGGTTGTTATCCCTGAGCACCAACTGCCATAACTGTACAAGCTTTTGGGGTTCAGCCTGACTTTAGGTGCTGTGGGGATGCTGGCAGGGATACAGCAGGTACCCCATGGCAAAATCATCCCCTCAGCTGATGAGAGGTGGGGGATAAGGGGAAATAGCCACTGCCTGGAAAGCTGTGCCCCCATCCCTCCCCCAGATGTTTAGCTGAGTGCCCCAAGTCTCAGTGTGAAGGACGGGCACCCCTGTCAGGGAGGGTCTGAACCTTACCCAAGTCCTTGGGGACTGGTTTCACCCCGGCCACTGGTTGGGCGTTCTGGCTGCGAGCCATGGCACAGGGCGGACGCCAGGGGTACTCGGGCTGCGGGAGGAGAAGGAACAAAGACAGGAAATTACCTGGAATGTGAATCATGAGGCTGCACTCTGACTGACAGTGTGTGAGAAGGAGGAGGAGGGGGAGGAAAGGGACTCAGCAGTCACATGCCAATAGCACACGTGCTCAGCTCCTTGCTCTGGAACTCGGTGGCCCTGGAGGGCAGGGAGTCCCAGACCCACCCAACATGTCACCCTCTGCTCGCTCTCCTGCTGGCACAGGTAGAGTCTCACCGGGGGAAAATGGTGGAAGTTCTGTCCTTGCGTGTGCTCGCCCGGCATGGCTGGCGGGTATCGGATCTGCTGCCACTCGTCGTAGCCGTGGTACATGGGGTGAGCCATGGGGGGACTGTACTGGTACTGGTACATGGGGCAGGCTGGGCCCAGCGGCCCCGGCCCTGGCTCGGCGTGCAGCCTCTCTCCAGAAGCCTGCAAGGAGCCAGGACAGATGCTGGGGAGATCCCAAAGGCAGCCCACCACCATCCCCCACCACCACACATTGCCTGCAGCCCCCAGCCCCTCTGCCCAAGGAGGGTTTCCTCTCATCCCTACCTGTTTGTGCTGTTTCAGCAGCTTCTTCAGCTTCTCCTTCTCCTCCTTCTCCCTCTGGCAGTCATCCTTGGAGGCTCGCAGCTGGGAGGAAGAGGGGTTAGTGCAGAGCCCACCCTGCCATACCCCATCTCCATGGGGTGAGGGTTGCTGAGGGAATGCCTGCACCAGTCTCCCCAATCATACCCCCAGGAAAGGTGCAGAAAGAGGAGATAAATGAAAAGAGATGCTGTGGCAGTGACAAGCAGCAGAAAAAACACCCCTCTAGCCTTCCTGTCCTTCAGCCCCTACTCTTAGGTATGTACAGGGACTGTGACACTGGGGACGAGCATTTCTGACACATGGGGCTGACATGGGACTCCTAGAGCACTGCTAGTAGCACCCAGCACTGCTCACCTGGTTGTTGGAGAGGACCAACTGCTTCTGCAGCTTTTCCAGCTGCTGCTTCAGCTCTTCCTTCTCCTCATTCATTCTCTCCCTGTCACTTCGTTCCCGCTGGAAGTCTTCCTCAAAAATTTTCACCTGGCAGGAAGGAAGAACGTTGGTGCACCTGGCTGAGGGCAGACACCTCTCCTAAGCAACCCCATCACTGTGCTGCCATCCTTGACTCCACCAGAGCCATGCCAAGCCCCAGGCATGTGGGCTGGCACAATGGCCCATGGCTGTGGTCCTTCCAGATGAATGCCTGGAAGATGCTGAGTTGGGTCCCCAACCCCCACTACCCCAGCACTGACACCTGCCCAGCTGCTGGGCTGCTCCTGGCACACAGGGCTCTTTGCTGTGGAGATTCAGGACATGTTATTTCCTTCCCTGTCCCCAGTGGCTCTGTGTCCTGCCCTACCTGCTGCTTGAGTAGCTCATTCTGGGTCAGCAGCTCCTGCTGTGGCAGCTTCCCTGCTGGCTCCATGGAAAAGATGGGTGGTGGAGAGGCTTGGACGTTCAGGGCCTCTTCTAGTGCCTAGAGAGGAAGAGGAGGGAGCAGGATCAGAGCAAGTTCAGTGCCCAAGATGTCACTGGAGGACCCTGGGCACGTACCCAGTGTGGGAAGTGGGTACAACTGGGCAGGGGCAAGAGGGACAACAGGTCCTCCTTGAACCCCAATTCCTCAGAGCCCAGAGGGATGTGGTGGGCCTCATACAAGTGGTGGGCCTGACACAAGTCTCTGCCTGGGCAAGAGTGGGTTATCAGGGTCAGTTCTGGATTTGAGAGAGGTGAAGAGACTGGAGAACATTACAGCCATTTTGCAGTGAGGGGTTGTGCCCTGGCCCCAACCTTGTTCAGCCTCTGGATCTCCTTTTCCTGGTATTCCCGCTGCCTGGTGACCGGAGCTAGCTGCTCCTGCAGGAACCGCATCCTCTGCTGCAGGTCCCTCACCTCCATGGCCAGCCTCTCCTTCTCTGCCTGCAGGACCCAGGGTGAGGGAGAGATCAGCCAGGGCAGGGCAACAGGGCTGGCAGCTCCCTGCCACCCTTCCCAAAGGACTCACCTCTTCTGTTTCGATCCGGGACTTGGCCAGGAGCAGCTTGCGGTCAAAATCCCGTTGCTTTTGCTCCCGCTCTGACTCCAGCTCGGTCACTGCCCTGCGGGCCTCAGCCAGCTCCTGGTGTAGGTCCGTGACCTGCCAGGAGGGAGTGGGAGCGTTGGCCTGGAAGGACCCACACTGGGGGAAAAGGAGGCACAGGCAGTCCCCAAACCTCCCTACACGGTTCCCTCCGAGTCCCCACAGCGAGCACCCAGCAGGAACGTGCCCCCCAAGCACCCAGCCCTGAGCACCCAGCCATACCTTCTGCTCGTACTTCTGCTTCATGGAGCGGAAATGCTGATCCCATTGTTTATTCACCTCCAGCAGCTGCAGGGAGAGAGGGATGGCTGAACAGGAGCCCAAACCCTGCTACGAACCAGCTGTGGTGGTCCCCAGCAGACTCCTGTCATGAAAGCACTTTGGAGACCAGCTGGATGGAGATCCCAGCTCCAGCAGTGCTTCCCTGCAGCTTTGAAGCCCTGCCCCAGTTTCTCGGTGCCATCCCAGCCCTGTGCCCCCTCTGCCCACTCCCCGCCTCCTTAGTGATGCCTCCCTCCCAGCCTGGTCCTCACCTCCCTGCGCTGGTGCTCCAGGATCTTCACCTTCTTTTCCTTGGCCTCCAGCTCTTCTCTGCCCGGCGCCTTCTCCACCATGGCCCCGCTCTGCTGGACGCGCACGGGGGGGACCCTCAGGGCTTTTGTGGAGGTTGTACCCAAGGCCGGCTAAACTCAAGCCAGTTCCCCTCCCACTGCCTCCCCCATCCCCTTGAGACCCTGAGAAGTCCTGCTGGTCAGACTGGGACAAACTGGGGGCTTGATTAAAATGAGGCCATCTTTGCTGATGTGTCAGCGGGCTCCCTGCCTCCTTCCCAGCCCTCTCCAAGGAGATGCTGCCTCCTCACCTGCTGCTGCTCGGCAGCTTCCCTCTTCCCACTGTCCTGGCTGCTCAGCGTCACCATCCTCCGGAGCTCCTGGTTCTCACATCTGTGAGCAGGAAGAGATGGGTCAGCAGGAAGAAGCTTCCAGGGCAGCCCTGTCTCCATCCACATAACCCATCCTCACCTGAGCTTCTCCAGAGCCTGGTTTCTCTGCTCTAGGTCATGCTCCAGCTTGGTGCGCAGCTCCTTGTTCTCACTGTGCAGCGTCTCACACAGTGTCTGGAAGGTGAATACTGGCAACATGAGGACCATGGCCAGCCCTGGGCCACCCACTCCCAGCAAACCATGCTAAGGAGGCAGGTGCCCACCTCAGGGTGGGCAGGAGGGGTTTGGTGGGAAAAAAACAGAAGGGGGAAAATCTCCAAGAAGTGCCAGGCCTGCCCTTGCTCACCTGCAGGAACGATGTTCTCTGCTCGTTCTTGTGCACCTTGGAGGCCAAGCGCTTGAGCTCGGAGGCCATGTAGCCCATGCGCACAAAGACCTGGTCCTTGCTGGCCTCCTTGGCACAGCCACTCAGCGTGTTCTCCAGCTGCTGCAGCTGGGGCAGCAGGTTGGCATCCTCGTTCAGTGGCTGCTCCAAGTCCTGGGAATGGGGAGGGGATCAAGTGTGGTCAGACCAGTTAAAGAAGCATTGCAGAGTTCCTCTTGGGGCAGATCAACTTCACATCCCATCCAGGGCTGTGGTGGGAAGCTGGGCCAGCACCAAGACACTCTGCAGCACCTTTCAGTACACTGAAAAACTGTGTCAGCTTTGTAAAGGTCTGATTCCCAGCTGCTGGATATGGCACACCGAGTCCCCGGGTGGAGGAGGACATGACAGCAGCTCAATTCACTCCCTGTGCCCCTTGGCAGTCTTGAGCAGAACACACTCTCAAATTGCTGACAGCAATGGAAGTGTCTCCACCCTTGGTCTCTTCTCCACCTGAGCTCTTCCCATCTGCACCGAGACTAAAAATCCCAGATCCTGGGACTGTCCTCTCTACGTACATCCTGGTCTATGCTGGAAGGGGTGGTGGTCTTACCCCAATTCCCATGTTCTCCTTCCACCTGTCCTACTTCTGTGCTCCCTGCTGCTGTGGCACACCAGGCACAAGGAACCCGAGCCCTTTGGCTGGTGACAGCCAAGTGGGTGATGCACGGGATTTAAACAGCAGCTGGGAAAGCCCAGGTCAGGGCACACCCACCAGTGTCAGGGTGTACCCTGCCCATGGGGAGTGTCCCCAGGAGGTTTATGTTCCTCTGGTGTGGTTGGTTAACTCCTCCATAGCATAGGCGGTGCCGCTGGCACAACAGCTGGTACACGTGGCACTGCTGGGAGGAGCTGGGGATGTGCTGGCACACCTACACCTGCTCCGCTCCCAGCCCTGCTGACTCACCTGCTGCCTGTGGGAATGCCCCAGATTACACCACAGGGCAGCCCAGTGTGTCCCCAGCACCCTGACCTGGGAGTTTACAGCCCAAGCCTGCCATGGGAAGGTGTGTGTGGGGCACAGCACGGCCAGCTCCTTCCACCCGTGTCTGCTGGCAAGGGAGGCAGTGAGGACCCAAGCTGGGAGAATCCATGTGCGAGCACAGGACTTGGACTCGGCTCGGGCACCAGCACCTGGTGGCTGAGCAGATCCCATTCCATTCTCCATCACCTCATAGCTGCATCCCAGGAGCGTCCAGTAAGACTCAACCCCTCCAAGAGCCTCTCTGGCCAATGCGAACAGAGATATGCAATGAGAGCTTGTCCTCTCACTGGTGCCATGTGGTGCCAGCTGATGTTCATTCCCCTTGGGTTCCCCATCCTTTCTCCCCTCCATTCCAGCACACAAAAAAACACAGTAGGACATGATGGAGCAATGACAGTCAGGAGGACATTCAGGTGGAAGAAAATGGAGCACACAGAGGTGCTTTGGCGAGAGCAGACCCTGTCAGCAATGACAGGGCTTGGAAGCCTGCTCCTCCTGCCCAGTGTGGGCATCAGCTGATCATCAAAGCATCACTGACAGCTATTTGGGCTGCCACAGCTCTTCCTGTCACTGTTGTGTGGCATATACAGACACTGGCATCCCCATCTGGCTGCGGCTGCTTCACTGGCCCCTCGCCCAGGCCCAACTAGGCCAGCTGTGTTTCGGGGAGGACCCTTGCCCAGTTTATCCCTCCTCTGTGGTATGCCCAAGGGCTGCCTTGACATGGGTTAGCCAGCCCTGCTGGTGCCTGCCTAGGCACAAAACTGCAGCCCTGCACACTCTCAAACCCCTGACACTGCCTCGACTCCCCACCTACCAACACCAAATCCTGCAGGCACTCACCACTCTCCTGCTCTCCTGGGGAAACCCCTAAGCTTTGATGGAAACAATCTCAAACTCTGAGGAGGATCCCTGCAAGAGGAGACAGCCAGGTCAGAGCTCCCCAGGGAATGGCAACCCAAGATGCCCATCACACAAAGAGAGGCACCACCAGGAGCACAGCAGGGGAGCTGAGCCCTCCTTTCAGGTTCATCCCTGTTTCTAGAGGCTAAAGGCTGCCTCCTTTTGCTTTAATTAGATGCAGTGCCTTCCTCTCCAGCCATGCCAGCACCAGCTTCCACGTTCAGCAGACTCACACTCGGAGGTGATTTCCGTGCTTCCCCGTCCGGCTGGGCACTGCCTGGGGCTGCCCGTGCAAAGCTGGGATCAGGGCCGACAGCTGCGGAGAGGGGAGAGGATGAAGCCATGAGCCTTTTGGAGAGCAGGGCCTCTCTCCATCTGGCACAGGGATGCAGACAGCAGACCCATGCAAGGTCAGGCACCTGATGGATGATTTCTACCCCACCTATAGGGATGGGAGAAAAACCTCCTTTTAGAAGGGAGGATGGCAGTGGCTTGGTACACTCCAGAGATGACATGGCTGCAAGGGACCTTCATTAAAGTCTCTTGTACAGCTTTTCCCTTCCCTCAAGCTCAAGATTCTGACCCATCAGGTTATTCCTTCCCCAGGAGCCTCACATCTCCTACCTCCGGTTTCCACCAAGTCCTCCAAGGAAGATGATCCAATCAGCATTTTGTTGTCCTTCACGAGGTCCTCTGCCTTCTGCCGCAGCTTGGATGCCTCAACCTGGGACTCCTCCAGAAGCTCTCCTGTTGTGGGCAACAGAAGGATGCTCAGCCTCCTTCCCCAAAGGCCTGTCCTGCAGTAGCCCCATCCACCAGCACCAAAAGCCCTGCCTGGCTGGAGCAGTGCCCAAAATAGTCCTTCTTCATCTGGAAACAACTACTCTGGGAAAAATCCAACAGCAAAGCTGGATCAGTGGCTCACTGGTTTCAGAGATCCCCACGCTGACAGAGAGGACTGGTTACAGGAGGCACCACTGTGGCTCTTAGAGGTCTCCTCTGCTTCCCAGAAGAGACAAATTTAAGCCTGGGTGTGGACTTACAGGTCCAACCTCCCCACTTTGGGGTCTGTCATGAACAATGCAATCTTCCCCTGATGTGGGGGACTACTGTCACACCAGTGAGTCCCTGTCCCAGGTAAGAGCATGGTGACAATCACGAGGCAGGTGGAAATTTGGCTGCAGAAGCAGGACTCAAAGGAGGAAGCTGGCTCACGAGACAGAAAGCAAAACTGGGGGTGGGAGCGGGGGAAGGCTGATAGGAGAAGAAAGAGGATGGCACAACTCAGCTGGAACATTTCGACATCGGCATGTTCCTGCTGCCGCAGGGAGCACTCAACATCAGGTTCCTTGAGAAACACCTGGGAAAAGCCCCTGTCCCAACAAGGCTTGCAGGAGTTGGGGATTTTCATTAAAAGCAGAACAGCTCTCAGCAACCATGAACTCCAAAGAGCTGTCCTATCTTCAGCACTTGTCTTTTCTCTACAGCCATTTATTCCACCATGAAATACCCCAGAAGTTCAGCAAAATTCTTGCTCCCTCTGCATCGCCATGTGAAAAAGCTGAGACACCCTGCTCAACCCTCCAGGACAGGGAGAGCCTTGCTGCTGCCCCAGTGCCAAGAACCCCAGCTTCTACCAGCACCCTTCCTCAACCAAGCAAGAAACCCCTGGCTTTGAAGGGCACAGGATGGGCTGCCCCAAAGGCAAATCTCATCCCCCTGGCACGCAGCAGTTACCGATAGACTTGATCCCTTGCATCTTCTCCTTCAACCGGGCGTTCTCCTCCACCAGCCGCTCCAAGGCCGTGGATCCATCCTCCTCTGAGCCCCCACCGGGGTCATAGATATGATAGGGTCCTCTCCCCTCCATGCCTGCTGTTCAGTCGCCTACCTCCCAGCCAGGCATCCCTGCAAGGTAATGGAGCACGGCGTCACCTTCCTCTGGCTCCAGATGTTGCCACAGTCCCCTGGTCCCAACTGTATGGGGGTCTAGGGTGCTGTGCTGGTGCCTCACTGCTTGCCAGTCAGCCAACAAGTGACAAGGTGAAGGCACTTCCTCCTCCAGGCCTGCTTGGGGCGAACGTGTCGGTGTGACTCAGGGCCATGAGAACTGTCACACGAGGAGGCATCACCAGCAGCCCCACTTGGGGCTGGCTCTCACCCATGCAGGGCACTGGAGTCACAGAGAAGGCTGCAACCCCTAGCTGTTGCATCCCTGGAGAGATTGGAGACGCAGACCAGAAGCATTCACCCACACCAGAGCAAACGTGGGCACTGTCACCAGGGCATCCTGCTCAACATATGGTATTTCTGGGGTGCATTAAGGCTTGGGAGGGGCTGTTTGGGGAGGGGCAGTGTCTGCAACTTTGAAAGTCTTAACCAGCAGCTGGGGGGAAGTTTGGGCTATACTGGGAGATGAGCCGCAGGAGCCAGGCAGGGACCCACTCTGTCCTGCTCATCCAGAAAAACTGGCTGCCAGAAGCACAGCTTCCTAAATTGGGCACAGGAAACATCTGGGCATGGGAGCAAAGCTGGGCTGGGAGCAAAGCCCAAGGAGACAAAATACCCTAAAACATATGCTAATTGCTTTTCCAATTCCTTGCACTTGTGGGTGGCCTAAGGCCTCCCCCTTGCTGAAGTCTGGCCTGGGGACAATTGGGCAGGATCTTGGCTCCAGGTCTCACCTATCTCCTGGGAGGATAAAGCAGCAGCTGTGAACCACAGTACAACTCATCAGAACTATCCCCCCTGATGCAAGCTTGTTAGGACATGGAGCAGAGCAGCGGCTGAGAAGGTCCTGGTGCCATCTGAAGCTGGGATGCTGCCTGGGGGTACAAAAGGAGCCCAAAAGTGCTCTTCTCCCAGCCAAGACAGCTGGTTAGCAGGAAGGGGCTGAGAAGAGGCATTTAGAAAGGGGAAGGGGGTAGCCCGTACCTGAAACTGTCTCAGCCTCAGACTAATGCTCATGCCATGAGTGATCCAGGCTGATCTCCAGTTTGGATGACCTGCCTGCCAGGGAGCAGCAGGGACTTTCCAGATGACAACTGCCACCTGGCAGCATCCACAACTGGAGCAGCAATTAACACCTGCCTCAGCGACAGGGAATTAGGCCCGGCCTCAGTAGCACTCTGCTCCTGGGAGATGCATTGTTGCGGCTCATCATCCTCCTGCTCCCTGCGTGCCAAGGTGAGGGGCTGCCAAGCCCCTCATTGCCTCTGGCCCCCAGTGGGGCACCAGTGACCTTGTCCCAGGCAGCTGGAACTGCCTACTTGTGGTGGTGTGGGGTGAGCTGAGGAGAGGCTATTCCTGGAGCCCAGGGCAGCTGACAGGAAGCTGTGGAAGAACCAGGGCCGTTTCTGAATGTGGATCCCAGCGATGGCAGCACTGTTGTAGCCAGTCGTAAATAGAGGGCAGGTTCGGATTAGGTAATAGGGAGAGATTCTTTACTGTGAGGGGGTGAGACACCAGAACAGCTGCCCAGAGCAGCTGTGGATTCCCCAGTCCTGGAAGTGATCAAGGCCAGGTTGGATGAGCCCAGCATGCAGCCAGTGGGACCCTTGTGGCTGGGAAATGCCATCACCTGTGGCCATGCTATCTGCCTGGCCAGCCTGGCAGAGGATGGGGATGGCGTCACAGGCTGGCTGGGGACCTGAGCCTGCTTCTCACTGCTGTCCAGTCACCACATGCTGCTCCAGA
The DNA here is from genome assembly GCA_013390105.1 of Tichodroma muraria. Classification (NCBI taxonomy): domain Eukaryota; kingdom Metazoa; phylum Chordata; class Aves; order Passeriformes; family Sittidae; genus Tichodroma; species Tichodroma muraria. The sequence goes on from WAAG01078197.1 coordinate 381,612, forward strand.
CCTGGGGCTCTGGGAGAAGCTGGGTACCAAACCCACCCTGCAATACCCATCTTGTGGGGCATCTGCATCCTGCACCAGGATGAGTCCAGGTGTGTGTCAGGGAAGGTAGGGAGAGGAGGAAGAAGAGGGAGGAGCTGCCCTCTCCCGCAGTAACATCTCCCCATGTGGCTTGGAAGCAGCCTGAAATACCAGTCCTCATTCTCTTAATGCCAGACCCCAAACCTACCTGGAGGTTTTCTGCCTTGGACCATATAGCACATGGGAGATACCTGCCCCCTGTGCACCCCTGCAAAAATCCCTCAGAGTCAAGCTGCACCAACCACCTTTCCAAACAGCAGAGCTCAGCCACAGTGATCCCGTATTCTCCCAGATGGATTGAGCCACTGCAAGTTTCTGATATTCCCTATTTTCAAGATTCTATCTTCTATCAAGAACTCTTCTACTCAAGGTCTGTACCCTACCAGGGAGATTGTAGCAAAGGGACCACAGGAGCTGTTTTCAAACAACAGCTGGGGAAAGGAACTGGACTCTCTTCAGCTGAGGGAAGCACAGGCCAGCCACAAATTCACCAGCAAACAATAGCCAGCAAGAGGGAGGGGTTTCCACAACATTCCAGGCCATCACTGGGGACAGGGTGGGTTTTCCTGGAGCAGAGGCACAGTCCAATTTCTGCAAGGAGCTGATGGAACCAAGAGGTCACCCTGGGGACCAGAGACTAAGTCACTGATCCCAGTCTTGGTTTGCTGTGTTTTTTTTTTCTTAAGAGTTCTGAGAAAAATCTCATTTCAATAAAAACACGAGGGGAGGAGAGAGGGGACCATACACCAGCACCTAACGGTGGTTAGATACGCAAAGAAAACACAACTACCACAAACTCCAGCAGAAACCACCAAACCACGAGAAAACACTTCCCTCTTTGCCAGTCAACAGTTCCTAAGGTGATCTGACACATTTCACAGCCCTGGGGCCTGAGGACCAGGCTTGGACCGTGGCCACCCGACTGCAGCTCACTGGCTCCATGCCCAGCCGCTGTCAGACACTGCCAGACGGGCACGCGTGGGTGTTGCTGGTTTCATGCAGGACACCAGGACCTTTAGGTAGCAAATTTTTTTTGCTCAAATTTTTTAGGCAACTCAGCAAAAGTAGAGAATGAGAGTGCGAGTGGGCAGGGGAGACTCATGGGCGAAGATGAAAGCAGAGTGGTGTTTAAATAGTTGTGCTGTGGCTTGGAAGTGAGCTGGAGCTGTCACCGCTGTCACCCAGAACAACACGCACCACTGTCACAGCCATCACTGTACCAGCCATGCAGAAGTGGCAGAAGGATGTGACTCCTACTTTAAAATTACTGAACACTGCAAATACCAAGGCTTAGGATGTGAAGCCTGTGCAGGAGGGGGCTGGCACTGCTGGGGGCTTGCTTTGGGCAGTGCCCCCCAGGGTGGGGAGCAGCCTCCCAGAGCTGCAGGCTTGGCAGCCCTTCAATTCCCATCTTGTGATGGCCCAGCCCTAAGGAGAAGGGGGTTTTCCTTACTCCAGTGCACAACGTTCACAGGAAGCCTCCTCCGCACCAGGATCACAGGAGGTGAAAGCAAATCCCTGCAGGCTGCCAGCATAATTTTCCCATGACTGGGGCTGCTGGGTCCCCAGAATGCCTCTCCAGAGGGAAAGCAAAAGCCGCTCAAGATAGACACCACGGAATGATTTTTTTTTTTGGATGTTTGATCATTTTACTGGAAAACACTGTAGCCTCCAGACTGGTTTTCTTCTACAGGGCTCCAGCAGCTTCCCAGGCAAGGGACAACCATTCCTGGACTGCTGGACTGGTCTCATTTGCAGGAAAGCAAAAGTAGAGCTGGGTTTAGGAGGCAGAAATAATGAGACTTTTTGGGCACTGCAGCCCACTGAGCTGGGAGTAATAAAAGAAGAAAGCAGGCATTGCAAGGTTCAGGTCTCAAAGGGAAAGGTCTGAACCTCCACTTGCAGTGTGTTCCCTTCCAGCCAGTTTAGCCACAAAGACGGTGGGAAAGGCAAGAGCCCTACCCAAAACACAGCAGGTATTAAAGATGCCAGTCCCCCAGCAAGAAATCCCACTCTCTCCTCAAAAACCCATCTCACAAAGAGGCTTCACGAAACATCCTGCTTCTTATGAGGCTGTTCACAAAGAAAATTAAACATTTTCCTGGGTCTGCCAAGTTTACAAACACGGGCAACCCACACAGAGCAGCAGAGCTCCTTGGGATGGGCCCAAGCTTCAGTGCAGGAAGGACATGCACCCATGGGGGTGGTGCTCTCCTGGCAGCACAAGGGGGATTTATGCAAGACCCTGTCTTCTGCTGCAAAGACATCTGGCTCATCCTGCCTGCTCCACTTCTCCCTGCAGAGCTCAGCAGCATCATGGCTGCTTGTCACAGCACTCCAAAGCAGAACAAGGCACAGCCACCCTTTTTCTTGTAGCCTTTTGCTCGCTTCCAAGCTACTCCTGTCCAACTTTGTGTGCCTCAGCCGGCAACAACCAAGCCGGTAGCAGATAGTGGCACCACAAAACTACACCAGCGAAGTGCCACCCAAAGTATAAGAACTGCTGCTTTAAAACAAATTCTGCAATGCCCCTAGAGTAGATGGCTAGGTTTCCTCCACCCACGAGAGTCTTGTACTAGCTGCTGGCAAGCAACAACCCACGGCCCTGTGCTAAATAGGTCTGCCTGGCGTAGGTCGGGCCAAAAGGGCGTCGTGGGATTTCTTGCAGAACCAGGAACGATGCCAAAGGCAGCAAGAAGCCTCTCCTGTTTTGTTCTTGCTTACTTCACCTCACCACTGAGACAGCTCTCAAGGACGTGCCTGGTTGGAGCCTTCCTGTCTCCAGAACCCATTTCAGTGCCCAAAGTCCAGTCTCCGGAATGCTTCAGCTGACAGTGCTCTCCATAAAATGCGCACTCCAAAAGAGCTTGTGGCAACAAAAAAGCTCCCATTCCCCTAAGTGGTGAGAATAACCCACCCAAGTGATGGGAATAACCCATCCAAGTGATGGGAATAACCAGCTCAAGGGAAAAGGCTGCATTTGGCTTCTTGATATGGGGGGCAGCAACCTGTGTGCCAGGGACACAGGAACAGGACAGACAGATCTCTGAGAGGATGCAGATCCCCATGAGTTCCACCTGGAGCTATTCTCACCCAAAAGCAGCAGTGACAGGCAGCATCTTTTGTATTTCTTTCTCTCTGCCCTCCGTGAGGGTCTTAGCACGGAACTGAGGGAGGGGAAAGGGGGAGACAAGCTGTGCCTCCCTCCCAGAAGAGGAGGATGCTGCCATCCCTGCTCCAGCTATTCCAGCCTCTGGATCAGCATCCGATGCGGACACACACGGTTGGACCAGAGGGAAAAAGTCAAAGAGAAAGGACAACAGCATGGACAGGAGGGTCCTGTCCATGAACAGGCCGAGCCCGGGGGGGATCGCAATCCAGGGGTGGTCGGGAGGTAGATGCGTGGGCCCGGGAAAAAGCCGGGCTTGTGCAAGGCGGAGCGAGGGAGGAGCGGGGCCGGGCACGGCACCGGTGCGGGGCCGCTCCGGGGCACCAGCACCGCCCGGGGGACCGGGGAGCCCCCACCCGCTGCCCGCCAGGCCTCCTCCTCTCCCCCCGGGAACACAGACACCCAGCCTGTCCCCCGCGGGGGGCGGCGGCAGTCCCCGCCCTGGCCGGGAGAGGGGAAACTGAGACACGGCACGATCCCGCGCCAGCGCGCGACACCGGGCGGCTCCGGCACAAATCCCCGGGGACGGCGCGGCCCCGACCCCCGCCGGGGTCTCACCCCGACCACCCGAGCGGTCCAAGAGCCCGAGAGCCGGCCAGATATGGGCAACGCGCAGCCCCGATCCCGGCAGTTCCCTCCGGCCCGGGCCCCTTGGCTGGGGCGGCGCGTCCCCAGTGCCCGGTAAGACCCCGGTGCCCCGGGCAGGGCTCCTGCCGCGAGGGCCGCAGGGCCCCGCAGCGCTCCGAGCTCACCTGCCGTGCGCCCCACGGCGGGGCCGCCGCCGGGATCGGGGTCGGGGTCGGGGTCCGGGTCCCTCCGCTCCGCCACCAGCACCGGGGCTGGTTCCGCCCCGGGAAATTCCCAGCCTGACGGACAGGCGGCGTAGCCAATGGGCGTGCGGCGGGTGCTATAAAGGGGAGGGCGGGGAGGTGGTGGCGATGGTGCGCGTCATGGCGGAGCTGTTGTGGCTGTCTGTGTCCCTTTTGGGTTCCCTGGGGCTGCACGGGGGTCCCGGCCGATTTAGTGGGGCTTTGAGGGGCGGCATCAGGCGGCCTGCGCCTTCTTCCTGCGGGAGGTTGCGCTTATAGGGGAGCGGCGAGGCCGAGCCCTGCAGCGGCTCCCCCGGCTTGTGCAGACACAAAATGGCGGGGCCGAGGGGCTGCTCGTGTACCCCCGGCGTGGAGGAGCCGTGGCTGAGGGGAGGCTGTGCTGGAGCGCTCTGCTGGCCTCGGCCCCGGGAAGGAGGAGGGTGGTGCTGCCGGCCGGCCGAGGCTGACGTTCCTGTGAGGCAGGGAGAATTCCCCACCGAGCCTCCAAGTTAATGTTAAATGAGGAAATTCCACCCTCTAACCCGAGCGTGTATCCCAGGGTTCCCTCTCTGTGCTGCTGCTGGAATTGTGCCGTGGTGAACCACCGAGATCAGCCAGAGGAGCAAAGCACAGGGAACACCTGGGTTCACTCTGCTCTTTGGGACTCGCTTAACAGCTACCTGATTTTCTTCTGTTGGTTTTGCCACAAGGAGAAGGTGGTGGGGTTTTATTAAATATATGTGTAAATAAAAACAATGAACCAGGAGCAAGAGATCCTGCTATAAGCAGCTGTGCTGCTCTTTGCCTGGACTCCAGGCATGTCCTCCTTAGGTGACCTGGTGCTGGCTTCATCAAGGTCCTTTCACTGGAGATTGAGCTGTTTCCAGCTACCCCAGTCCTGGCTTCTTACTCAGCTATATTCACACAGCTCCACCACTTCTTGGGAATTGGATGTTTTGGGTCATCAAAATTAAAATCCCAGAAACTCCTTTTCCTGACTGCCCTTCACTGGCAACAGGATGTCAAACCTGGCTGGGTTATGAGAGCTTAGCACTAATAATGGGACCCTGATGTGCTATTTATGCTCGTGTCTGAAGTCTCAGCTGGGGATGAGAGAGCAGAACCCCACTCATGCCCAACATCTTCGCTTTTGTTCCCTGAAAATCTTGTTTTACCCCAACGAGAGGCCCAGTGCTGTTCTGTAAACCTTCAGAAGACCTGTCTTCAAAGCTAAATGCAGTCCCACAGAACCAGAAAACACCTTGTTTATAAATTAATGCCTCAGCCTGCATGAAATAACAAACCCCTGCTTATTTCTGTGAGGAGCAAAAGGGGTGGTTTGGTTTTGCAGCACCCCAAAAGCTGCCTGCCTTCCCCTCACTCCATCCCGGGAACTCTCGCACAGAAAAAAATTGTTGCGCTACTCACCAGGCAGGATCCTGGATGGCTGGGGGGGAGTGAGAGCCCTTCAGAGCAGCAGCTCTGTGCCTGCAATCCCCAAATGCAGGAAGGCTGGCCCAGCTGAGCTTACTTTTAGGCATGGAGAAGGGGAATTCCCCATGATGGAGGTCCCAGACAGCCTCTGTGTGGTTTTGATAGGGAGCCAGGCACCACTTAAAGGGCTCTCCTGTGCCGTTCCTCCCAGGGGCCCGTTGTGTCAGGTATTAGTCAGCAAAAAAAAGGGGGGGGGGGCGGGCNTGGACAACTGGAGAGCCTCGTTACATCATTTTCCTTGCCTGGTTTCTGGGCAACTTAACTGGGATTGCAAATGTGCTTTTCATCTGGCAAGAGGCATTGTTGTTCCATGTGTATTTCCATCTCATCTTTGACCCTATCTGGAGTCAGAACAGGATGCATCTCCTGGGAGAGCAGGGAAGAGCTGGGTCTGTTGATGGAGGTGTACACATGATGGTTTTCCTGGGTTGCAGAGAATCCCTAGAAAACATCCACCAGGAGAACTGGTCAGAACCAAGTCTGGAGCCAGCTGGTGCTGCAATAAACACCAATGGTTTAAATGTTTCTATTTTATAGAGGGTGATTCCAGCTCCCCAGCTCCTTGTCAGCAGGTACAGTTGTACCTGGCAGGGTGTTTGGTCTACACTTGCCAGGTGTGAACTGCAAGGCCTGAAGAGGGCCCAGCTTTAGTCCATCTGTTTTGGACGGCAGGAGTGAGTCCTGTGCAGAAGGGTGAGGAGCTGTGGGTCTGGGGTCTGCCTGCACCTGGGAACCTGTGGATGGTACACCCTCACTCGGTGCCTCTCCACCTCTCTAGCCAGCTGCTCTTTGTGTTTTTACCTGAGGTTGCCCACTCAGGCTGCCTGAACGCCAGCATGAATTTCACTATGAAAATAAAAGGCTTTTGGTCCTGCTGGTCCTTCCTCATTCCTTTGGTCCCACCATGCTCCCAGGGGAGAAAACTCCCCTGATGGCAGCTGTGGTTTATGAGCACGACCGTGTGGCTATGAGGGTGTGTTCACAGCTGACATGTTGACACACTAGGGTTGTTTCATTTTGGCACAGAGTTGGGTTCAGCACCTTCAGTTGCAGCTTACTTAGGTGAACATGCCCTGATTGCTGCTGTGCTGTGGGAAACAGACTGAGAAGGAGCACAGGCTGCAGATGGGAGGTGGTGGACCTTGTCCTCAGGTCCTGCTTGTCTCAGATCAGGTCTGGCTTCCTTCAAGTTGATCCCACTCTGGAGTGAACAGGCTGGGCCCAGTGGTGTGAATTCAAAGTGTCATTGGCCCAACAGCTCTGATTGCCCAAAAAATCCCTCTGCCCTCTGTGCTGCTGGGCAAACGGAGCTCACCTGAACCCTGATGGGGCGATGGGGCCAGCCAGGACCTGGCTGTCATGGGTGGCTGTGCCTGGAGCTGGCCCTGGAGCAAGGCAGGAGCAGAGCAGACAGCAGATGTAGCTGGTTTGGCACAGCATTCCAGGGCCACTCATGGGCTCAGCTTTGCAGGGGGCTGCCGATGGATCCCTCTTGGCTTCAGCAGCTGGGACCTGCTGTTTGTGCTGTGCCGGTCAGATGTGTCCCAGTACTCTGGCATCGAAAGGAAGCAGGAGGCCAGCAGTGACGCTGTGAGAGTGGGGAGGAAGCTCTGGCTGCAGGAGGGGATTTCCAGAACATTGTGATCTGCTGCTTATGCAAATCAGAAACTCAAATTAACCTGGCAGGATGGGAGGGCTCTGGGATGGAGGGCAAGGGAGAGGCAGGGGAGGGAGCCTGGGATAGTTGGCTGCTGGGAAGGCAGAAGGGAATGTTGAAGGGATCAGGATGTGAGAGAAGGGAGGTATTGGGGAGCATTCCCGCTCCACCAAGCCTCTGCAGTACCTTGCCTTCACAGGGGGCTGGATCACACCCTGACTTTCCAGGGATGCTGGGCTGCACTCACTTTGCTGGGTTTACCCTCTCACTGAATGAGGGCTCCCTTCTTCCTCTGCCTCTGGCATGTGAGGCTGGACTCAGCATCACCCATTTCACAGGAGATCACCACCTCCTGCCATCCTCTCCCTCCTCCACAGTCAGCAGGGGATGGGTTGTGGTGGGACCTGGTACAGTCCCATAGTGGGGCCAAAAGCTGTGGGAACCGGGTCTGGGATTGCTCAGAGGATTTCCTTGCATGCCTTAAGCTTTGAATCATTTGGAATCTCAATGTACAAAACCAGCAATAGGCACAGAGGGGATTTTTCCCTTCTCCTCTTTCCCCAGGCCATGTCTCATCCAGTTGCAATACCTGAGAACAGGGCTCAGCAGCAGTCATCATGTCCTGTAGAGCTGCTCCAGAGATATGGAAACAGTCCTGGAGAGCTCAGCTGTTTCCCCAGCCCCAGCTCGACACTTCCCAAGACTGAAGGCTGGGTTTCTCCCCTCAGAGGAAGGGGGGGACGGCAGCTGGGATGGAAGTGGCTCCCATTGTGTTAGGGATTAAGGCCAACATCCCATCTGCCTCTGTGGCTCCTCCTCTCCAGGGGCTGGCAGCAAAGAGGATCTGCAGTGGGCTGACTCAGAGCAGAGGTCCAGCCCTCTCTGCGCAGCAAACGTGTGGGGTTTTCTGGATGTTGCAACCTGTGAAATCTGGCCTTGGCTTTGCCTGGAAGCGAGCCCTTGCCCCCGACATTGCTGCTCAATGAGCAACGTGTAAATCCCAGATTCTTCCCTGCAGTAGCCCTGAAAGCTAAAGTGTGGATAGCCAGCATGGACCTGCCTCCAGCCCTTACCCTGCTCACAGCCTTGCTAGTTTTCCCCCCTTCCTTTCCTAGCCTTCCTTGAAGTGATCACCTCCCTGTTGATCACAGAGATTAGGCATGAGATTTGTCACCGACTGCTCTAAGATTGGGTGGGCTGGAGCCAGCGGAGGGAGCAGAGATGTTTGTGGACAGTGGTGCTATGAAGTGTATTTTCTCCAGAGACCAGGGTGCTACAGGGATAGGGATGAAGCCGCTTTTTGAGTGAGTCCCAGAGGCCATGCTAGTGCTTCCCAAGATCCAGTCACCCTCCTGGCATTGCCTTAGGATAGGTAGCTCTGCTGAACTCAGGCTAGTTTTTGGTTCTTTGTAGGGCAGACCCAACCCCAGCATGGGGCAGGTGCTGAAATAACCTGTGCTCAAATGGGGTACTGACTGTGCTGAGTGTTTGCAGCCATTAAAACACCACCAGCTGTTTTCTGCTCCAGCTGAATCTGCAGCTGCTGCAGGAGATGGATTACTATGGCACTGGGGCAAGACAGAGGCTTTTTGGCTGCAGACTTTTCCAGAAGAGGGAGTTGCTCAAGGAGGAAATCCCATCCCATTCTCCCTTCCTGTCCCCAAACATTGTGTGACTTTGCTATCTTGTCTGCAGTGTAGGAGCAGCCTGTGGCAGCAAGTGCCAGGGAAATTCCTGGCCTTGGGACCAGTGTGCTCTGGTCAGCCAGTTGTCCTGGTGGTGGCATCACCTTGAGCCAGGCTGGGGACTGCCCTTGGGGGGCTGACTTGAGGTCCTGTGCCACTCCAGGACATCCAGGCTGTGAGTGGTGGAATCCCTGGCCATCGGTGTATAGCAGTCATGGTACAGCCAGAAATTCAATGGAGAGTTTACACCTGTGCCCAGGGAACACCCTGCTGTACAAACCCCTCGAGTGTCTGTTTTGGCAACAAGAATGAAGCAGATGATGGCTGACGTGTCGTTGCCCTGAGCTAACGCCGAGCAGGGTTCCCCGCGGCTCTGGAGGAACAGGGCTCTGCTGCCCCAAATCTGGCTCTCCCGGGGTGATGGGCTCAAAACTTCCTTGGGCCTTCCTCACTCCTGATCCCTGTTCCCAGCTGCAGGGAGGTGGCCAGCTCTGCTCCCTGCAGTCTCTGTGCCACCCTCGTCCCCAGAAGTCTCTGCTGCAAAGCTCGGAGCTGCAGTGCGGAGCCGCAGGAAGAGACTGGCAGATGAAGACTGGGGTTACACCCTACCTTCAAAACAACTTCTGCAGCTGCTCAGAGTCTTTACAACAGGTTCCTAGCCAAGCAGGTGACCTGTAGGTTGCTGCAGGTGTGGGGTATGTCCAGATACCCCAGATGCTGTCTGGGGTATGAGCCCCCCAGATGCTGTCTGGACAGGGATGCCCAATCCTACTTACACACAAGGGATAGACAGAGGAACCCAAATCTCTGTGGGGAGGGTGAAAAAGCTTCAACCAGACTGTTTTCCCCCAAGAAAGGTTATTTTGTTACAAGGGGATGTTTTACAGGAAGGCATCAAGGGAAATTTTAGTGTGATAATACCCAGCTAAGTTGTTTCAGCTTCCCTGGTTTGTCTCTACATGTTGCTGCTTCTTGACCTCAGCTGGTTTTGAAGTGTTGTAATAATATTGTGTTATTATTCCTAACACTGCTTTGATATTTTGAAGGTGAAGCTTTCCTCACCCAGCTGTTCTGAGGAAGACTAGGGTATTCACAACTTTTTGTTCTGACTTGGAAACAATTGAAAGTGCTGGAATTTCCCGCTTTTGGAAATTCCAGTTCTTTTCTCCCGAGTGTTGGGGGAAGTGCAAACAAACTGTTTGGGGGTGTAGCCTCTATGGCATGTGCCTTTTGACTGCTTCTTCAGCAGCTTGAAAGCACAGGAAACCGCTTGCGAGGACGGGTGGATGCCATCAAGTCTGATTTGTATCTCTCGTTTGTGAAAGCATCATCCACACAACGGCTTGAAGCCTGCTGGGGATTTTCAGAGGCATGAAGTGAAGCCCTTGGTGAAGTCCCTGCACTGCTGCCAGCCCCACATGCATTTTCAGCCCCTTTCTCAGCAGAAGCGTTGCTCAGAGAGGTTTTGTGGTGTCTTCTGGGCCCTCCCCAGAGCTGGGGCTGGGTTCTTACCCAAGTTTGCCTTGGGAGCAAGGAGACACCAAGGCTTCTCAGTCCCACCCAAACCTGCCCCAGTAAGTCAACTGCTCTCGCCCCAGGGTCAGCAACAGTGAGGTTTTATTTATCAGATTTGAAATTGTCTTTTCCATCTGGGTAAATTCCTTGGTTTAGTGGCATGTTCGGGTATGAATTATTTTGCTTCAAGACAGACAATCTCCCCACCCATACCCCTCTGCTCCCCTCCCCGAGACTCCCCCGCTTGCAATGTGGTGCTGCTTTCCAGCGCAAAGTGAGTTGTTCTCTGGAGGGGACGGAGCGTCCCCTGAAGCCCCCGAAGCTGCAGTGACTATCAAGGCAGTGGCGGTGTGCTGGCTCAGACACAAAGGACCCCAGCTGCCACCTAGTCCTCCCCGCCACACAGGGCCAGCAGAGCCTTGCGGTAGTCGCCAGAGGTGTCCTTCTGCAAGAGGGAGAGCCGTGTCAAAAAACCAGCCCTGGGGAAGCCTGGCTCAAGGTGCTGGGCACAGGGAAGGCACAGCTCCATGTCCTGGACATCCCTGCAGCAGTGGAAGATGCCAGCACATCCTCTCTACAGCCAGACCAGCCAACACTGGGGCTGCTGGGGGCAGCTTCCCCCTCCCAGGTGATGCCCAGGCCTTGTGCTGCTCATGGCTCTGGTCCCCTCAGGGCTCAGGGCCAGGACTCAGCCAGACAAGGTGATAAACCAGGAAGGGATGTCCCTGTCCCCTCACCTCAATCATGTGGTGCAGCGATTTGTCAAACAGGTCTATGAACTCGCCCCGGATGTTGAATAGGTCAATCTCGCTCCGAGAAATCATGATCCGGGTCAGGGTCCTCTCATCTGTGCCAGCACCCTGCAAGGGAGAGCTTGAACAAAAAGCCCTGCAGGGACTGGGGCTCACAGATGCTCCTGGCATCTCCAGCACAGTCCAAGCTGGGGACCAGGCCCACAGGAAGGCCACAAACATGAGGCTGGAACACCTCTCCTGTGAGGAAAGGCTGAGGGAACTGGGGTTGTTCAGCCTGAAGAAGAGAATGCTCGGGAGAGACCTTATTGCAGTCTTTTAATACTTAAAAGGGGCTTAGAAAGATGGGGACAAACTTTTTTGCACGGTCTGTAGTGATAGTACAAGGGGTGATGGTTTTAAGTTAAAAGAGGAGATTCAGACTAGTTACAAGGAAGGAATTTTTTACGATATGGGTGGTGAAACTGGCACAAGTTGCCCAGAAAGGTGGTGGATCTCCCCTCTGTGGAAACATTCACAGTCAGGTTGGATGGGGCCTTAAGCAGTCTTGAAGATGTCCCTGCTTATTGCAGGGAGTTGGACTAAATGACCTATAAAGGTCCCTTCCCACCCTAGCTGTTCTGTGATCTCTCCTTGGACATATGCTGGACTTGCTGCCAGCAAGACATCAGCCTGACACATCTCCTGATAACCCCAGGTGTTGGTTTGTGCTCAGGCCTCCCTACTCCCTCAGGGACAGCCAGAGGACAAACCCCATCCCTTTCAGGGGGTTAAAGCACAGTCCCAAAGAATCCCAGCACAGCCCTCTGCCACAGCCCAGCCCCAGGAGGGCCTGTCCTCACCTTCATGGACTTGTAGAGCTTGTCAGCGAAGAAAGCTGGCTTGTTCTTCACACTCCGGACTGCAACACACAGAGGGGACAGAAAATGGGTTCATGGCACCCAGGGGACACATCACAGCAAGGAGCTGTGGCACCACTGTCTCAGCCACAAGCCCTCCTTGGTCCAAGGGTGCATCCTGGCCCTCTCTAGGGACTCTGTGCCCCACTGTTGGGCTCCACGGCCCAACAGCAGCAGGACTCTGCTGCCACACTGCCTTGGCAGTGGCAGCTAAAGGGGCGGCCTGCCCTGCAGGGAGCCCTGTGCAGATGGAGCACTGACCGATGGCCACGAAGGCGTCCCTCACATCTCCCGACATCCGCTTCTTGATGGCGTGCTCCACGTCGTGGTTGGTCATTTTGATGAACTCCTGGAACACTGGGGATGGGGGAAGGAAAGGGTCGCTACTGAGCTGTTCCATCCCAGCCCTGGGCGCCCAGGAGACCCGAGCCTGAGCTGCGGAGACTTCTGGACCAGGTGGGACCAGGGCAGGCTTGGGTGACTTCAGCAAGCCACTTCAAATGCCAGGCCATACATCTCTTCCCACTGCCTCATCCCCACCACAGCTGGGGAGACAGGGCTCAACCTCAGCCTTGAGGGGACCCCCATCTCCTCATCTCCCGTCCAGCCCAAATCCAAGCACTTGTGTTGCAGCTGATGGAGAAATGTGATCCTACCTCTGCGGAGGTGGGGGTAGCTGCGAGTGCAGAGGATGCTGAGGAATCGGGTCTCCAGGGAGTCGCTGGAGTCATTGCTGGAGACATCAGCAAGTTTCTGGAAGAGAGCGAACAGTGAAGAGGGAGGCGGAGAGATGGACATAGCAGAGAGGGACACAGGTGTCAAACAGGGATAGCCAGTCCTGGCTGGAAACTCTTTTGTAAAGAGGGTCACCTTTTATGAGCAGGAAAATAGCTGGGGATTTTTTCCCCCTAAAAAAGGCATTTCCTCTGCATGGATGTGAAGCTGCACACTCACAGATTATCTCTAAGAAAAGATGTTTTCCAGTTTTTATGGAAAAAGCTTGGCAATGCTCATGGTTAAGACTTTTTTTGTCCTTTGTGGAGGGTGTTTCAGGGGTGACCAAGACCACCTGAAGAGGAAATTCAGGGCTGCCGGACACAGAAGCCACTCTGGGCCACAGCAGTGCTGCCCATGAAGGAAATGGCTGCCATTCCTCTGTGGGCATCAATGGGAGGCTGTGCTCATCTCATCCATTAGGCTATTGCAGGAGAAAGTCACCCCTTCCCCAATGTCCACTTTTGGGGAGCCAGGGAAGCCAGCCCGAGTCCCACACTGCCTGGAAGACGGGTCCTGCATGCAGGCAGCGGGCAGGCTTGGTCCCCAAGGGCAGGGCAGGTGGATTTCTCCCTCTCCTGCCCCATGCTGCAGGGAAGTGCCCTCACTGCAGGTCCCATCTGTGCCCTTGTTCCCTATCCTAATGCAAGGACACCAGAATCCCAAGCCAGTGAGCACAGCCCATGTGGTTAGAAAGGCCTGGCTTGTGGGGCTGCAATTCCCAACCCTGTACCCCGGGACTGCAGCATCCCTTCAAACATGCAGAAGGGTGAGGAGCAAAAGGGCAGGCACTCACCAGGGTCTCAGCAACAACCTGGTGGAGAGAGAGAGACAGGAAGACAACAGGGTCAGAAGGTGCTGCTCAACCTTTATCGTTCCCTGACAAAACAAGGGAAGTCCAGCAAAATCCCTTAAAACTACCTGTCCCCAGGTCCCCTCCTTCCCCGTGAGCAGGACCTGTGTCCTCCTCCAGTTTGGCCTCTACACCTGTACCTCGGGAGGGTGGTCTTTGGCCAAACAAAGTGAGTCCCCCCAGCCCTGGAGCTTGGGTGCCAGCCTGTTGCTCCTCCTGGAGAATGCTTGCCTGGCTCTAGGCTGGTTCCCACCAGCCTGCCCACCTCTGCCAGTGGGACAAGGGGAAGGGCAGCTTTGCTGACAAAACACAGTGTGGTGCCAGGTCAGGTGCCACCTGGCTGGCTCATCCCTGTGCCTGTCATCCCTGGCTCTCTCTGTGCAGAAGGGTGAGGTGAGCAGCAGCACATGCAGCAGGGGTGCAGGCAGTGAATGGGTAGTGGTGCCTTAGGACTTCAGCTTTTATATTTTTCATATATTTGTAATCATGCAATTCTTTAGTGTGTAACTCTAAACTCCGTATGGAGTGTTAGCTACTGCTTTCCCATTTTAGTGAGACGAAACAATTCCTCTCTAAGCCTGGGAATCAAGGACATCTCACTGTCTCAGGCCCCAAGAAATGTAAACAAAAGTGAGTTGGGGAGGAGCAAACTTGGGGTAAATGACTTCATTACCTTAAGCTGTAATTGGAAGACTAACCCCCAATATGCAAATGGACCAAACTTATAAAAGTATGAAAACCTGTGACCCGTCATCCATTTTTGGGTGTAACCCCTGGGGGGCTACATGTGCCCTAAATGTACCTGAAGGCCCTTCAATAAATATAACTGCTTTTTATTCCCTTCATTCTGTCTGGCCTCTGTTTTTAGAAAGTCCCAAAAAGGCATCAGCAGAAGTACAGGCAGAGTGTGGCAGGGTGCAGGCAGTGCCAGGACAGAGGTACAGGCAGAGAGTGTGGAAGGGGGCAGGCAGTGCTGGGACAGGGACACAGGCAGCACAGCATCCACTCCCTCTGCTGGCAGCAGCCTTGCTGGGAATGCCGTGGTGCTCTCCTGTGCATTGAACATCCAGTGCTGGCACAGGACAGCCAAGCAAGAGCTCAGGTTTGACCCTGCACAGATCTTCCCAGCCCCTTACAGGAAAGACACGGCCCTGAGGAGCAGGAAGTGAGGGTGTTATAGACACAAAACGGGAGTTGAAACTTGTATAAATAAATTTTGGATCTTCCATGTGATTGGTACATTTCCTCAGCTCTCATTGGTCTTTATCGGGGTGCTTTCTACACCAATCATTCTTTCCCGCCATGATTTGATTGGTTGGTTGTATCCACCAATGAAGGCCCTTGGGTGTTGTCCCTGAGTTCCTAGATGAGAATGGAAGATCCCCCCCAGTACTATTCCCCCAATAACTTCATTACTGTAGCAACCATTAGGAATGCAACCATACAACACAAACAACACCACAACTGCAAGCTCTTATGAGAGAACTACTTGGCAAAACTGACACAGTTGTGAACCGAAATACAACTATTAAAAAGTTTCAACTCCCGTTTTGTGTCTATAACAAGGGAACACAGCCTGTGGGTCACAGGTGTCCTGGGACCAGGAGTTGAGCCAGGGAATGGGCCCCCACAGCCCCCTGCACTGCTTCTGGCTGCTCAGCCTTCCCCCTCCAGTTGTGTCTCACCACAGCCCAGGAGAGGTTTGGAGCACCCCAGTGCGTCAGGGCTGGCCCCTGCACAACACACAGAGGTGGGTGGCTCCTGCAGACCAGCCCAAAGCTGCGTTTGAAGCTCAAGAGCCAAATGTCAGCATCAGTGTGTGCTACTGAACCCCAGAATGGCAGCTCTGCACAAGAAAATCTGCAGCCTATTGGCTGGGAACTCCCTGGAGCTGCTCTCCCCATGCACAGAGCAGCAGAGCCAAGGGCTTCAGGAATCAGGCATGGAAGCTTTACTTCCAAGGGTGACATTTCACCTGGCATCTCCCCCTGCATGTATGCCCTGGGTTCAGAGACCCTGACCCAGCAGCATTTGCTTCCCTGAGAATGTTAATTCCAGACCAGGGCATGCAACATCCTCTTCTTTTTTTTAATGCAAAGCCCATAAGAACACTGCCAATATAGGTCTTACCTTGGCATCTTCGTGTGCCTGCGTGAGGTTGTCTGGTCCTTCGTCACGGTTGCCCTGTGGTTGGATACAAAAATCATGGAGATGAGAGGGGACATCTCCTGGGAGAGCCCCAAGTGAGGGAGTGGCAGACAGAGCCCAGCAGCACTGCCCAGTCAGGCAGTGACACTGTCTTCTCCAGCCACTGTCCTTCCAGACCCCCAGCACTGCCTGTAGCATGGAGAGGAAATAACCCAGTGAGAGCTGCCCTTACCAGAGCCAGGGAGACGAGAATTCTCTTGAAATGCCCCGATGTGTCCGAGCTCAGGTCATCTTCCAGGCTCTTGTGGTAGGCTGTGGAGAAGGGATGGCTGAGCCCTGCAACTCAGCTTCCCACCCACCAGTGCCTGTTGTGCCTGTGATCCCCATGGGAAGCATGGCTGAAGCAGATGTCTCCATCTGCTGAGCTCAAACCCAGGGAAGAGGGGATCACCCCAGCAGCAATAATGCCCAGAGCATAAGCACAGCCTCTTGCTCCACATACTCTGGAGGAAATAAGATCATTGGGAAAGAGCTCTCAGGGAAGGAGACATTGATGGCAGAGCTGGGGCATGTCACTCTGAGATGGAGAGAGGCAAGGACCAACTCTGCTGGAGCGACTATCAGACATTCACAGCACCAAGCCATGGACCCAACCCAGAGACAAAACTTTTCCTGGGCTCTGGAAGGGCCTTGTACAATGTGTTCTGTGCCCTGGGTGCTCCCCCCATCCCTCCCGTGCCCTACCTTCCTGATATGCCTCGTTGATAGCCCTGATCTCCTGGTTGTTCCGCGTGGCCATGATTTCGATGAGGACACTCTCATCTGTGCCGGCCCCCTGGAAGAGAGTGGCATGGTGGGTGCTGCAGGTGCCAACACCAGATGGCGACATGATGGCACTGCCCTGCAGTGCCAGGCAAGGAGGGGTACAGGTAAGTCATGTGGCAAAAGTCTATGTCCAGCAAATGTCCCCAAGACCTGGCAGGAATCAACATGGAAGTGTCCAAGTACACTGCTAGTGGGGTCCCAGCTGGTGTGACTGGTGGATAGCAGTGCATGTCTCACTGGTTTGCCCCTAACCTGGCCCTCCTGTGGCTACCAGCTGGCTGAGCATGCTGGGCTGCAAAGAGGCATGCAAGTCTTGAGTGCAAATCAGGTCTTTATCCTGGTGCTTTCTGATCTTTTCCCTCCCATAGGAGATGAGACCCTGGGCCATGTGAAGCTGTGCGCATTGACAGCCCCGGGCCACCAGCAGTGTGACAATTACCTCCACGGCCTTCCTCAGCTGCTTGGCATCGTACTGCGCCGGCGTCAGCATCAGACCGAGGATCAGCTTGGCCAAGCTGCCAGACAGCTCAGACTTCAGGTCTGCCATCAGGTCCTGCAAAAGCGTTTGAGGGTTCAGTCCCCAGCTCCTTCTGCAGGGACGGACCAGTTGAGGCAGCATGAGAGAAAAAAAAGGGGAGGCAAAAAATAAAGTAGGGATCAGAGACATCTGTGAAAACCCTTGGGGCAGTTTAAAGTCACATGTTTGGATGACTCTGGGGAGACTCTGGCTCTGGAGTCCTCTGTGCAGAGCAGAGGATGAGGCAAGCAAAGGGGAAGAGACACCCTCACTTGGGCTGGTGGGGCACCCAGAGGGGAAGGCTGCTGTCACAACTCTGTTTCCCTTGGGGAAGTCGTGCCAGGGCATGGGGGTGTGCCCCAGCTGCCCACTGCTCCCTGGGCAGGATTCCTTACAGTGAGGGGCTGATCTCCATGTGTGAGGGGGCAGGATGTGGGCAGGAGGAAGCAAGGTGGGATGGAGGCTGCAGTACCCTGCCATAATGAGCCTTGTAAGCCTTTAGGATTTGTTGCCTCTGGGCGTTGCTCCTCTTGGTCACCACCTCTATGATGGCCCCTTCGTCTGTGCCTGCAATGACAGCAGAGCCACACTGTGTCACTGTGTCATCCCTGATCATGGGCACATCCCCATGCCACAAACTGGGTAGGCAGGGAAGAGAGAACTCCCACAGCTCCATCTCTATTCCCCCTAGGGTTTCCATGCAGCCCTGTGTGGGCCAGGATGGATTTTCTGCCCCAGGAACTGTTGAGGAGCAGCAGAAAGGGCCTAAACTCACGGTGCCCACTTACCCAGGCCTTTCATTGCCTTCCTCAGCACCTGCGCATCCCCATCATCGTTGAAGTCTCCTGCAGGCTGCACGGTTCCTCGCAGCTGTGGATGCAGAGAGCGATTCACCCTCAAGATGAGAGGGAGGGAGGGAGGAAGGGATGAAGGGATGGAGAGAGGGAGGGATGGAGAGATGGAGTGGAGATGGAGAGGAGGGAAGGTGCTACCCAGCAAGCTGAGGCCAAAGCAGGTTCTTTGTTAGTGCAAGCACCTGGGGATCAGTGAGGATCTCCCCACCACCGTCACCCCTTCCATCAAGGGGCAAACCACAGCCAGACCAGCAGAGAGCAGGAAGAAGACAGCAACAGCCAGTCCCTGGAGTCTTGGTGTCCTTCCCAGTGTTATACCTGCCTGCCCTATCCTGGAACATCTCAGCCTGGGCTGGCCACATCACTGAGAGACAGAAGAGGAGTTGCTGAAAGGGTGCCCACTCCTGCCCTACAGTTCTATCCTCCTGTTTCCTTAGAGCTCCAAACACGTCTCCATCCTCACAGTGTTCATTAGGGCTCAAGGTGTAATTTCTGCACATCCCAAAGCACCCTTTTGTGGGAGTTTCAGTTGCATGCAGGTTGCCACTCCCCATACTGCAGCCATGCCCCAGCCAGCTCTGGGCTACCCCAGGGGGCAGGAGTTCTTTGGTGGGCACTGGAGCCAGGGCTGCATGTGATGCATTGCAGAGACATGCAGGACCCACTGCCCCAAGGGAGGAAGGCCTCAGAGAGAGGAGGGGGTTAGTGGAGCCCATGGGGGGCAGCCAGCCCTGCCATGGTTACATCCTGCCAACCTCGTGCCCCAAAACCAGAGAATGGCATCGAGAGAAGCTGGGGAGCGAGAGTCAGAGGTGTGGGGCTGGCTGGGCCCCATGGCAGAGAGGAGCAGCCAGGGGTCCCAAGCTGGCAGGCAACACAGAAGGGGTGCAGGGGGGCTGGGGGTGCTGACCTCTACTTTGACCGCACTAAGCTCCCACATCCGATAGGCCACCTGCGCCGCCTCGGGGAAGAACTCACCTGCAGCACTGCAACGGGAGGGCAAGGACAGGGGACAGTTAGCCATGGGGGCCCTGCACCTGCCAGCAGCCCCCCTCACCCTGTCTTGCTCCTCCACGAGGGGTGTTTTGTATCCACTGGGCACAGGGGCAGGAGCCAGGTGCTTGCTGTGGGGCTGGATGGGTGGGAATGGGAGGAAATGTGTGGTGAATCCCAACCTCCCCCACCAGAGCATCCTCCCTCCAGAGGTTTGGCCCTGCCCTGCAGGGCTCCCATGTGCCAAAAAGGGACCAGGACATCGTGGCTGGCCATGCAGAGGGGCCACAGGGCCCCCTGTACCAAACCATAGTCACTGTGGGTGCTGCTGGTCCAGGTGCTCTACCAGCCTCTGACCCAGATGTTGTACCCAGCACGAAGGGGATGAAGAAGGACAAAGGGGGGTGACAAGTGGTCTTACTCATCATCCCCTCCGCACAGCTTCAGCAGAGCCTTCTTGTACTCCCCAGACGTGTCCTCCTGGAAAGGCAGATGGAGACAGAGAACCATGCAGTAGGTACATTCAAGGTAGTGCCATGGGGTGAACTCATGGAGAGGGGTCTCCCTAAACCCTGTCCTCAGAGATGGACATCCAGCACAGCCCTCCCAGGGGTGCTGGCATCATGAGGGAGGCACCACCAGCACCTGCTTGGAGGGTGAGCGGGGACCCCCACACTTACCTTTATCATGTTGTAGAGAGATTTCTCATACTTGGTCCTGAACACCTCCCGGATGTCCAGCATGTCGATCTCGCTGCGGGACACCATGATGCGGATCAGCGTGTTGTCTCTCGTGCCCAGACCCTGCAATGGAGCAACCCCCACATCAAGCCTGGGATGACCAAGCAATTCTGCTCAGCCCATCACATGTGGGACCCTCTATCTGATTTCTACCCAGCCCTGGGTCTGAAGGAATATGTCCTTTGGAGGAAAGTCACGCAAGTCCTGCCTTCATGGACCTGTGTCACCCTGCTGTCGAGCAGCACCCCATGGCAAGGGGAACCCTCCTCTGGCCAGATCCCTGCAACACTGGGGGGACCCTGTAGAGAAGGGGAAATCCACTCACCTTCATGGCCTTGTAGAGCCTTTCAGCAAAATACTCTGCTGTGCTTCTGATGCACTTCACTGCAAGGAAATTGAGGTGTGGTGAGGGATTCCAGCACCCAGCTTCACCGGTGCGCCCAATGCCCCCAGCCTCTGAGCACCCACACCCTATGGGAACCACATCCCTCCCATCCTGAAGGAGCCTCCCTGAGCTCCCTGATACCAGGTACAGGTACAGCCACAGCCCTGACCCTGCTGGCCCTGGTGCTGAGTCCTCCCAGTCCAGGAAGGGCAGTGGTTGTGTTTTTGCAGGATCCCCATGTGGGGCTGGCTTACCCACGGCCAACATCAGCTTCTCAAAGTCACCAGAGAGCTCTCCCCGGATGCTCCTCTCAATGGGCTTCCCAGCAATCTTCAGATATTCATCAAAGACTGTGGGATGAGAGCAAGGAGATGCCTGGAGAAGCTGCCAAGATATGTTCAGGCCCACCCTGAGCTCGCAGGTGATGCTTACCCAGGCGGAGATGCTGCCTGCTCCTCCGGCCAAGGATGTAGATGAACTGGGCTTCATCTGTGCCCCATTTCAGCTCGCCAGCTTCCAGCAGGTCCTTGTGGGATGGGGAAGGTGGCACAGCCTGACTCAGGATGATGCCCTTGGCACCCACCCACCTTTTCCAGCCTAAATCCAGATGTCCCAGTGCCACCAGCCCCATCCTTGCCCAGATACCACCTATCACAGTGACCCACGAAACCTCACCTTGGCATCCTGCTCCACCAAGTCCTCGCTCACCACATTGTCCTCTTCCCTGGCACCCTGTGGGAGAGAGATGGGCTCAGCCCTGCAGGGCATCCACCACCCACAGATGCTGGACGGATGGACATACCTGAAGCAGAACAACGAGCATCTTCTTGAAGTGGCCCGATGTGTCTCCAACGATGTCAGCTTCCAGGTCTCTCTCATAAGCTAGTGGAAGAGGAAGAGGTCAGGCCTGGAGAGCTGGATCCCTTCACCTCTCCCCTATTTGTGGCCCAAGCAGACACAGGGCAGCCCCTGCCCTTTCTCAGCCCTCACCATCTTTGTAGGCAGCCACCAGGTCGTGGATCTCCTGGTTGGTGCGGGAGGCGAGGATCTCAATGAGGCATTTCTCATCCGTGCCAACGCCCTGCGGGCAGAGACACAGCCCCATGAGCCGTGGGGCTGGCTGGGGTGTCCTCAGAGGGGCCCTGGGGGGCTTGTCCACCCCTTACCGAGATGGCATCTTTGATCTCTTTGGCATCTCCATAAGCTGGGGGCCGCATCAGGCTCACGATCAGCCGTTCAAACTTCCCCGTCAGCTCGTACTTCAGGTCTGCAATGAGGTCCTGGAGGAGGGGAGAGAAAGGGGCTGGGGGATTCTCTGCTCCACAGCATCTCCAGGTGGGTCCAGGGAGCTGTGGGTCGCTGCATGGGTTGGGTGGTGGCAGCCACGGCCACTTGTGTTTGCACTGGGGCATGGGCCAGGGAGTGTTCCTGGCTTTACCTTCCCATAGAGGGACTTGTAGGCTTGGCAGATCTCCACCCGCTGCTTGTTGCTTCTGGATGTGATGAGGTCGAGGATGGCCTCCTTGTCACTGCCTGTGGGGAGAGGCAGGAGTCACCACAGCCACCCTGCTGTGCCCAAAGCTGCTCTGGAGCTGGGGCTGGGAGGACAAGCAGAGTCAGGAGAGCTTTAGCACACTGCTAAAGCAGTCAGTCAGCTGGGAGGGGAAGTGATGCAGGACACCCAGCCATGCGAGGGCCAACCAAAGGAATAGGGGACACCACAGGTAGCCCTGGGACAGTCTAGAGGAGCATCCATACCAAATCCCTTCATGGCATTGTACAAGGCCTCTGCATCCTGGTTGGCGTCAAAGCCCTGGAAATCCTTCACTGAGCCCCTGTAGACCTATGGGAAAGGAGGGGAGAAGGTACAAGAGGAAGGAGCAGCCCCAGTGGGATGGGGGAAGGAGAAGCTGAAGCTGAGCAGGATTGAGGTGAGTTCCGTTGTGGCTCAGGTTGCCCAAGGCAAAGCTCAACCTCAGACAGAAGCAGTTGCTCTCCTCTGCAGTTGTTTCCCTTCCTGTTTGTTCTTCCTATAGAGGGAATTCATTTTCCACTGCATGCTGCAAGCAAGGAACACCTCTGGATGTTGAGGCTCTGCATGGCCTCCAAGCAAGGAGACAAATTTACAGGCACAACCAGGCCACAGAGAAGCATCAGGGCTGCCAACAGTTTGTCCTGCTCCTGCTGGGGCCCAAGATGATCCAAGGGGTTGGAGCAGAGACCCTGGGTATTGCAAAAGACATTCCTGAGAGCCTGAGAAATCCTGGGGGTTGATATGATCCACTTCTATCTGCTCTTATGCCACTTCCAGACTGCACAACAGGGAGTCCAGGAATGACACCTCCAGAGACCTCAGGAAAAAGGAGTGACCAAAATCCCCCTTCCCAGGTCAGCTTTGTCCAGGGGAATTCACCCCACAGGAGCCTAGAGGTGTCTCTGGATGAGATCAGCACCACCCCGAGTGGAAGCAGATGTGAAACCATCCTGGTCCCACATAAGGAACTGGGATACATCTCCACCAGAGGCACAGAGTAGGAAGAACTGAGCAGCAGCATTTCCTTAGCAGTCTTGCCGAGAAACAGGAGGGCTGGGAGCTGAACTGGGGCTGTCAGCTGTGTCAGCACCCTGGGAAACAGCATCCTCCTTTGTCTCTGCTTGTACCACGTTCCAGCCGGGTATGTGCACCTCCCTGGGCTCATCTGCTCAGGATCTGCTGCACGGCTTCTTTAAGATCCTCAGGAGCTGTACAGAGGCCCAGGCCTGCTGCCAGCATGGACATCTAAAGCCAGCATATTCTCGGAGAAGATGGGCATCAATGTCCCTGACCCAGGAAGTGCCTCCAGGAATGAGCCCAAGGAGATGGATTCAGGGGAGCTCCACACCCACCTCTCTCCTGGGTCCCATCCCAACCTCACGGCACAACAGCTCTGCTGCACATGCTACCCAGCACCTTCAGAAACAAACCAGCCTCTCTCCTCCTGTTTTCCAGAGAGAATCTGGGCACATCCCACAGGCCCTCTTGGGAGGAGCTGCTGGCATTGGTGTCCCATGTGGCAGGGAAGAAAAGGAGATGCTGCCCTTCCAGGGAACCAGGCGAGCACGGGACAGATCGTATTGCAGGTGATTCATCGGGAGAGCTGGATTTAGCCCCACTTCCCGGCAGGTCCCAGACCCTCCTGGCTTGGCACAAGCTGCTCCCACACACATGCCTTGCAGAGATGGAAATAAATTGCAAGGCAAAGGAGGTGCCTGGAGGCAGCAGGAGCAAACAAGGGTGGCTGGAGGGTATTGGGAAGTCAAGATGTTGGCTGTGGTTAAATGGAGAGGAAGAGCAGGGCTGTGTTCCTGCCTGTGGACCCATCGAAGCATGAGCTGCCTGCCTTGCTGGGGCAAGGGAAACTGAGGCAGGAGCTCAGTGTTCTGCATCACCCCATGCTTCCCTGCATTCTCGGTGGGAATGAGCCCCAGGGAAGTGCGGGAACATCAGTTAGGATGGAAACAGCATCCTGCCCACTGCATACGCTTCATACCCCCATCCCACTTTCCGTCCTGTTTCAGCTGCCAGGGGCCTCCCGCCTCCCCTCCTCCAGCCTCTGAGTCATCCTGGCCTGTCCTGGACCTCCCAGCTAAAAATAAGCCACACTGGGGCCAGGAGGGTGGAAGCAAAATTCCCAGTGTGGCTTCGCTCTCTTCCACTCCATGGCTGCTTGGGGTACTGGACTACCGCAGGAAAATGCTCACCTGCACTGTGCCTCAGTTTCCCCACCTAGAGCAACCACTGCCTCAGCTGGGCAGGAAGCTTTGGGTAGTAAGGCTGGAGGAAATAATTGCTTGATTTCTCCAGGGAATGGAAAGCAGAGCCTGGCCCCAGCCGTGGAGAAGGGAGGCTCTGGGCTGGGACTCCTCCCCTGCACTAAGCCAGCCACAGCTGCCCACTGAGGCGGGGTTTTCCACCCACATTGAGATGTTTTCCTGGCTGCAGGGGAGCACCTGCTCACCCAGCTGCCACACTGCACCAGCTCCATGTCTGGAGTGGGAAGTAATCCAGGCTGGGGAGAAGGGAAAGGCCCAAATAGGGCTGCATGCCTTGCAGCATGCTCAGGCGGGAGTTTTCTCCATCAAATGCCCAAATCCCCAGTGCAACATCTCTTCTCCTCCCCTTCCCACGGCCCCACTTCTCTTCCCCATCCCACTGTGGTCCCAAAAGGATTTTTGCTTCTTGTTGTCCCTGCTCCCCGGCCCAGAACTTCCCCCGTCTGCATCACATCCAGACAGCACTGGCTGGAGAGGCAGGAATGTAAACAGGCTCTGGGCAGCACCGTGTCCATGCACGCCACCATGTCCTTGCTGCTGCTGGAGATACTGCCCCAGCTCCGGGGTCCGCCCTGCGGCAGCCCAGGACCCATCCCTGCCGTGTGGAGGTCACCCTTACCTTTCCTTGGGGTGCCATGGCTTCCCAAGCTGGAAATCACTGGAGCGAGGGCAAGGAGGAGCTGTGGAAGGGAACAGAAAGGTCAGTGTGAGCCAAGGCCCCTCTCTGCAGGTTGTGTTAGTTAAGGGAGGGTTTGCTCCCTCCTGGTGTGTCTGTGTGGTGCCCATGGGAGAGCAATGCCAGGTGCTGCAGGATGGATCAGGGAGAGGGGCTTTGCTGGCCACCCTGTGGTTACTGAGCCTTTGGTATCTGGCACTGAGGGGATCCCACAGGCCAGGGTCAGTGCAGAGCCTGCACAGCTTCCTGCCAGTACCAAGAGAAACCAGAGGGGAAAAATGTGCTGAATATGTGGAAATGGGCCGAGCATCCTCCACAGGGCTGGGCCTTCTCGCTGCACCCCCCCAATGTCCCTTCTGCTCCCCTGCAGCCCAGGCCATCCCAGCTTTAGCAGCTCCTGGGGACATTTCTTTGTCACACGTGCTGGGCAGCCCCCACAATATCCCCACAGCTGTTATCTGAGTTTCTGTGCAGCGATCAAGGCCACCATCAGTCCCACACATCCTTGGAGACCAGGAAACACAGCTGGGTTTCCAGGGTAACTTGCAGGTTGTTTTCTAACGCCAGCACCATTTATAACTGCAACCCACTGCGGTGTGGGCTCTCCCCACCCTCCCAGAGAAAGTCCCCCAACAGCGCCATTTGCTCAGAGGAAGCTGTTAGGGGGAGAAAAACAGCTGGAAAATGGAGCCCAGCCATGAATGAACCGCTGAGCGTCAGCTGAGGCCAGCCATGAGGCATGGCCCCGCCTGGCTCCTTCACCCTCCCTCTGAGACACGTTGCAGAAAAATTCAAAGCAGAGCAGGGCCACCCTGGGGGATTTCTGATGCCAGAGGAGTTCGGTTTCATGCCATGGAGCGAGCAGCAGAAATCACATGAACTTCCCTGGCCTGGCTGCACATCCCTGCAGGAGCACCCATGCAAGGGGGGACCCAGCCCTGCAACCATCTGTGCAGCCGGGTCCCCCTGCTAGAGCACAGGAAGCTTTTACCACCCACAGGCACCCTGGCTGAGGGGAGAAAGTTTTGCAGAAAGCCAGAGCTGCTTTGACCTCCCTTTTCCTCTTCAGCTGGGGGGTCTGTGAGCCTCACCCCCTTCACGTGGCTCCTGGCTGGGGGACAGCCCCCACATGCCCCACACGCAGTGGGGCCGCACTGCGGCCGGATGCTGGGTGGGTGCCAAGGGATCCCACCCCCGGCACGTGCAGCCCGTTAATGCCACTTTGGAGCCTGTACACGAAGCTGTGTACCCTCCTGGGAGTGGGGAAATCCGAGCCTGGCACTGCCCTTCTCCCTCACTCCATGCGTGTGGCAGCGGGGCTGAGACCACGCAACTCATCTCGGCAGTGGCGGAGAAGCGCCGACCACGCCCAGCCCCTGACCTGTCCTCGTAGTGCCCCGTCCCTGTCCCCCACTGCTGCTGACACCTCCGCAGAGGCAGGGAGAGCAGTCCCGGGAAAATCGCCGGACAAACACACCCCATCCACTGGGCAGCAGAGGCCCAGCATAGGGGTACACCTGCCCCCCACCCAACAACAGAGAAATGTGGGCTACGGGGGTCCCGTCAGAAATCCTAAATGATGTGCACAGCCTTTGTGGAAAGCTCTGTTTCGCCAGCAATGCACCCCTCCAGCCTCTCCAAAGCCCCGCCACGGGTCTGAGCTCAGAGGCTGCAGCCCAGGAGCCCGACTGCCTGGCGGGGCTCCCCCAGCACAGAGGCCGCAACACCCAGCGCCCCGCCACCCGCTGTCCTGAAGCAAAGGGAGCTTCCCCGGGTTAAAAAAATACCGGCATCCATCCTCCTGGTGGGGCGAGGGACGTCCCGCAAACGCCCTGCCCCACCCTACAGCCAAAAAGCCTCCCGGGCCTTCAGGAGCTCCGAGCCTCTGGGCTGCTGTGGGGCGCGTTTACCTGTGCAGAACTTGGTGGGCACCAAACCAGGGGGGATCTTCAGCTTGGATCCCAGCTGTAAGCAGGGCTGGGTGTTTCCGCAGCCGCCGCAGCCCCGAAGCATGGACTAAAGCGCATCCCGGCCGGGACACACCCAGCGGGGCCCGCAGCCCCGCCAGCGCCCACCTCAAGAAGCGCCCACCGGCAGCGCAGCCCCCGGGGGCTTGTCAAGAAGGAAAGATTTTCCATAAAGAGAAAAAAACCCAGGGATTCCCCCTGCAGCCACACCTTGGAGGGAGCCTCCGCTTGCTCAGCTCACCGCCCAGCCCAACCAGGGCTTTCCACGACTTTCCTCCCCCCCGGCCATTGCGGAAAAAAGTGCCCGGCCCCGTCCGGCCCCCCGGCCCGCAGCCCCTTTGCCCGCAGCCCCGCGGTGCCCCGGCCCGCAGCGGGCACTGACCGGCAGCGCGGAGCCTCTCGGTGCCCGCAGCAGCCGCGGCCGCGCTCGGGGTGCTCTTGTGGCCGAGCGCTCGTCCTTGGCGAGCGGCTCTTTCCTCACGGCGAGACGTCACCGCCCCCGAGTCCCCGCCTGCCGTGGCCAGGGCCACATCCCACCCCCGGTGCCACGCCAGACCTCGGCCGGGTGCCCGCGGTGCAGCGGCGCCCAATGTCACCCGCAGAATCTGCCCTGCCCGGCTGTGGGGAAAGGGGGTCGCCTGGCACAAGAGCCCCACTGGTGTGTGCGGGGGCACTGTGCCAGCCGCGGTGACACGCACGCTGCCAGGCAATACCGGTGATTGCATTTCAGCTGCGGAAATGTCACCCTTCTGTCCCCCAGCTGTGGTTTCTTGGTGAACGCCAGGCGAAGGGTGCCCCACTACCGCCAGCCACCTCGTCCTGCACCAAATCACCCCTTCCCTGCTCATGGCTGGGAAATGCCCATGCCTGACTCTCTGCAAGAGTCGGAGGATGGAAAAATGGCCTGACCTTGGTCCCCCAGGACCCGCTGAGGGAGGGAGGTGCTGACCAAGGCTCTGCAGTGAGCACCCTTGGGGCAGGACCCGAGCTGGCACGATGACCTGGTTTTCCCCCCAGTCTTCTCTGCCCGTGCTGCAAACACGGATGAGAAGCAGGCTGAGTCTCTCCACAGTGCTCCTGGCAGGCTGTACCGTTGCCTACAGTGCCCCGAGGCCGTTTCCTTCCCTGCCTCACCCACGTTTAACCCGGCTCCTTCTTTGCCACCGCCCTTTGCCCAGCCAGCACAGAGGCTGCAGCAGGGCTGGAGGAGCTGGTGGGGCTTCCCAGGAGCCACGGGTTGTGGTGTCTGACACTAGCCAGAGCAGAAAAACCCAAGGGACTCTTGGAGATGCTGAAGGCTGCTGGTGTGTAACCTTTCAGGCATCCCAGCCCTGGTGGTACCCACTGTCTTGATCATCTCTCTGGGGCTGCAAGGCAGGTGAGCTGCTCAGCCGTGCCTGTCCTGGGCAGCGTTGGACCCCAGGCTGGGTGTGACATACTGGATGGCTGGCATGCAGCCATAGGGCTGTGCTCCCCCAGAGGAGCCTGGCAGGGTGAGACCCTCACGGCCTCCTAGCACGGGTTGCTCCTTCCTGCCCGGTTTTTCCCTCGGGGCAATGTTCCCTTGGGCTGGCATTGGTATCTGGAGACCTCGCTCATGTGAGATGGCGTGGGTGACAAGCACGGCTTTGTTCACCCTGTGCTGCAGTGTGGGACAACAGCCCTACTCTCCCTGGCTGTAGGGGAGTCCATGGTATGCTGAGCCCCCCTGCCCCAGAGGTTCCCACAGTGCCCAGAAGCTCACAGGGTCTCTAGACATGGGGCTGCCCCATAGAGCCAGGACAAGGCAGCCTTGTGGATAGAGTGTACATCTATGCTTAAGATGCTCTGGATCCTTCCTTGCTTTGCTCCTGCATGGCTCCTGCTCCCTTCCTCTGCTCCTTGCAAGCTGAAAGCCAGAGGATGGGCTGAACCACAGCCTGAGAGTTTTGTATCTCCAAATACTGTAAGCAGACTCAGCCTGAGAGCTATCTACAATAAAATCAAAGTTAGCTCTTCACGCCAAAACACCTCACCCAACCTCCTCTCGGAGCCCAGACATGGTCCTCTTCTCCTAGGATGCTGATGACCAACCAGGTCACTCCATCACTTCCTCCACGGCCTCTCCTTGCCAGAAGCAGCAGTGCAGAATGGCCATGCTGGTGCCCAGGGATACTCATGTGCCTTTCCGGCCCCAAGGAGCCTCACCTGGGACCCCTATCCACACAGCCCTGTGCCCTCATTTAAGCCCAGCCCTGGACTTACCCCTGCCCCTGCTTGCGCTCTGCTGCTCAGCCCCTGTGAGCTGCACCCCAGGAATGCTCAGATACCAGAGAAGCACAAGCAGCCTCAGGGTTTTGCCTTGGGGAGTTACAGCTGGACACGCTGCTGCAAACATCCCAGGGAGCTGGGTCTGTGCTCTTCTGCCCTGCTGCTGCAGTCCATTTAGGGACCTGTTCACCTCCCTCATGGGCAGCTGGGGTCAGTCATAGCTGTAGCTGCACGCACCCCTAGACCCCAACCCAGCCTTGTTACTACTCCTCTCTGCCTGAATTTCCTCCAAAACCAGCTCCACAGAATGAGATGTGGGTCCTGGCACGAGGATAGAGGGAAAGGGTTCCCCCTTCCACCTGCCCATGGAGCTTGGCAAAGTGAATTAAACTCCCTCAGTAATGCCTCTGAGCCTATTAGCATTGCAGGCTGTGTGTATGATTTGGAAGGAGTTGTGGGAAAAATATTTCTGCATAGATTTCCCATTGTGCAGCCCGGAGTGGTGGTCAGCAGGGGGAGGGCCAGGGAGCTCCCAAAAGGGATTTAAGAGAGCGTGAGGGGGCATGCCTGGTGCTCGCCACCAGCTCGCGCCTGGAGCAAAGGATGGCTGGGGTGAGTAACTGGTTTGCAGGAGAAGGGGAAATCACCGGGTGAGGCGCCCTGGACGGGACTGGGGTTGTGTAGCGGGTGAATGCTGCTGGCGGGGAGGGGGGGGGGCGGCAGGGCGGCGGCTCCTCACCCCCAGGGCACGGCATTTTTCCTGGAGATTGGAGCTCCCTGTTCCACCAGGAACACTTCACCCTGCGGGTCTGGGTGCCGGGCAGGGTTGTCCCTGTCCCCTCCAGTTCCACGCCATAGCAGGGATCACATATCCCCTGTGCCACAGGGATGTGCCACTGGACAGGGTTTCCAGCCAGCTCCTGTACATGTACGTAGCAGATTGTGGCATTTGGAGCGTGTGGCACAGCTTTTGCTTTGCTGTGAGGTAACGTGGAGGTCCTGGCAGCGCCGTTGCATGTGAAAGCAGGTTCTTCAGTCCTGGAGTTCCTGGGAAAGGGCGTGCAGGATGGGGGAAGGCACACAAATCCCAGGCATGCCATACCAAGCACGCCTTCCCCCCAAGCACAGATGTCACACAATTCGGGGTTTCTGCCAGGCTGACATCCCCATTGGTGCCCCCAGCAAGCCAAAGCATTACTGCACAGGCTGATGGCCCAGGAGATCCAGTCTCCACCCGAGCTATGCCATTGACCCACAGTTACAGGTGCTGTGGGAGCATCTCCAGCTGAGCAGGTGGGTCCTTCCTGGTGCACTTCAAGGCAATTTCCAGGAGCAGAGCATCTCCCATCCTTCCTTCTCTGGCATGGGTTCTGTATTTCAAATATTTCCAGTATCAAAACTGAGATAATCCTGGCTGTGTGTCCCTGCTGGGGAGGCTGCTGGAGCAACAGGACTTTCTGAGCTGGCAGGGGGGCAAACACGTGTCCTTATCCCCTCTCACAAATTGGACAGAGCCAGTCATGCATAGCTCCACTTGTCACTGGGGATGAGAGAGCAGCCCAGCTGCTTGAGCCCCATGTTGCTCCAAAATGGGCTGTTTTTCTGGCAGAGACAGAGAACAGGCAGCACCCAGCAAGTCCAGGAGCACTGTGTGGATGAGGGGAGCTGCAAGGAAACCATTGAGGCTGGGTTTGTGTCACATCCCCAGGGTGGTCGGTGCCCGTGGGGCAGCAGTGTCCTCATGCCTGCTGCTTTCCTCTCCTGCAGATGCTGTGCTGGGGCCACCTACGCTCTGTTCCGAAGCTGCTTTCCCGCAGAAAACGAGTCCCAGCCAGCTCAGAGGGCTCCAGCCTCCGCCGCTGCCTCTCCACCGTGGATCTGGTTGCCTTGGGAGTGGGCAGCACGCTGGGGGCTGGTGTCTATGTCCTGGCAGGGGAGGTGGCCAAGACCAGCTCTGGCCCGAGCATCGTCCTTTCTTTCCTGATTGCAGCTGCGGTGTCTGCCCTGGCGGGGTTGTGCTACGCCGAGCTTGGGGCCCGTGTGCCCCTGGCTGGCTCTGCCTATCTCTACAGCTACGTGACAGTGGGCGAGCTCTGGGCCTTCCTCGCTGGGTGGAACCTGCTGCTGTCCTATGTCATCGGTATAAGGCCCTCTCTATCCCTCCCTCCACTGTGCTGGTGGCTTTGCTGGGTGTCCTTTAAGACCTCCCAGGACCACCAGAACACAGCTGTCACCTCTCCCCAGGTACTGCCAGCGTTGCCCGGGCCTGGAGCGCTACCTTTGACCAGCTCCTCGGCAAGAAGATGGGGAAGTTTTTGGGTGCTCATGCAGCCATGAGCTCTGTGGGTCTGGCAGAGCACCCAGATGCCTTTGCTGCTGGCCTGGTGGTCCTGCTGGCAGGTAGGATGCCTCCCTCTGTGCCACCCTCCATCAGGTATGGCTATACCTGGTGTATATCATCTATACATGGTGTATACACACAGTATATCAGCCCATACCATGGGCTCTTCAGGATGGGGATGACCCCTCTGAGGCTTTGCCATTTCCCTGAACAAAGAATGGGGAATAGAAAGGGAATCTGGGGAAATCTGCAAGTTGAATTTACCACTGCCCCCCTTTTCCACCCTCCCCAGTAATGTCTACCCTGGTGTCATCCAGGGGGCTCATCCAGTTTTGATTTTTTATTCTCCAGGGCTTCTTTCCTTTGGAGTGAGGGAGTCCACCATGGTCAACAAAGCCTTCACAGCTCTCAACATGCTTGTCCTGCTCTTTGTCACAGTGAGTGGCTTCATCAAAGGCGACACGAGCAACTGGAAGCTCAGGGAGGACAACCTGCCACAGGCAGCTGCCCATGAGGCTGGGTATGAGGGGCTTCAGTCTCCCTGTGCTGCCTTCCAAGTGAGGTGGGGAATCAACCCCCAGTGCTTTATCCCAGGAGATACCCCTTTCTCTGTTTCTCCCTGTTGGCAATGCGTCAACCTGCTGGGTTGATGCTGTGGGTTGAGTGGGTTGGATGGACTGTTCAGCTTGACCCCAGCCTGGGATCCCATTGCACTGACCCCCCTGCACTGCCTGACTCTTCTTCCTCCTCCCAGGAACCAGTCCATGGCTGACAACCTGACCAGTGCCTTTGGGGTGGGAGGCTTCATGCCCTATGGTTTCACTGGGACCTTGGCTGGAGCCTCTACCTGTTTCTATGCCTTTGTTGGATTTGACTGCATTGCTACTACAGGTAAGTGAGGTGGAGTTGCTGCTGGTGGGACCCTCCCTGCAGTCTGGGGGGCTGTGGCACTGACTGGCCCCACAGCTCTGGGAACTGGTGTAAGGCTAGGAAATGGGCACATTCCCAGATCTGTGCTGCAGCCACTCTCTCCTGCCCTTTCTAAGAGTCTGCATGGAATGTCTGGGCTAATGCTGAAGTAGAGACGTTCTCTATCCCAATATCCCTGGGGCCCAAAACATCTAGTGGTTCTTGCTAGAAGGTCTCTGTGTCCTATCTTGGGGAGATATAGGATCTTCTTTCTAGCCTGAGCTGGGCTCTTAGCATGCCATGCACATTAAATGAGCATCTGTTCCTACAGCTGAGCTTGTCCTCCCCAGGGGAAGAAGTGAGGGACCCTCAGAGATCCATCCCCATGGGCATCATTCTCTCCCTCCTCATCTGCTTCCTGGCCTACTTCGGGGTGTCTGCTGCCCTCACCCTGATGATGCCCTACTACCTCCTAGACACCATGAGCCCACTGCCAGTGGCTTTTGGGTACATTGGCTGGAGCAGCGCAAAGTACGCCGTGGCTGCGGGGTCACTGTGTGCCCTGACCACCAGGTGAGGGGCATCCTCTGATGGCGGTTCTGTGGTTCAGAGCAAAGGTACTAGAGCTGTAACACATCCAGGAGATATCCCCAACCCTTCTTCCTCAATTCCTCCTTGCCTTTCCTGCTTGGCCAAAATCCCTTCCACACAAACCCTGGTGTTCCCACCCTGGTCCTTCCTGATCAGGGAGAGCAGCCAAACCCGTTGGCATGCCACTGAAGGAAGTGGTCAGGTGGCACCATGTCCAAAAGAGTGGGCTGGGGTGTTCCGGCATGCACATGTGACTGCAGACATCTGTTCCCTGACACTGTCCCTCATCTGTTGGCGAGGAAGGTGATGATTTTGTTAGTCTTGAGAAGGTTATGGGCCATACAGATGAATGGGAGCTCCCTTGGAGGGGCAAAAGGCAGGCTGGCACCTCCTGGATTCCTCCCCTTTTCTCCCCCATCTCCTCCCCTCTCTCATGCAGCCTCCTGGGCTCCATGTTCCCCATGCCACGGATCCTGTATGCAATGGCTCGAGATGGGCTCCTCTTCAAACCTCTGGCCAAAGTTAATTGCCGTCAGTGCCCAGTGGTGGCAACTCTGGTGTCTGGGGGAGTGGCAGGTGGGTGAGTGCTTGGGTTACCCTTAACTGTGAGCAGGGCTTGGTGGGTGTCCTCTTTCCCTCCAGCTTGGCTGCAGCTGTTTGAGCAGTGTCTCTTCACTCAGAGACAAATCTCCCCATGGTGAGGACTATTTGGCCTCGATGGTGTCCCAGACTGGTTCAGCCTCTCTGCACTGCCGGGCAGGAGGTGATAGGATGCTTTGTACTAGTGACCAAAGCATCACCAGTTCATTGAGATTCTGTTGCAGTGGGTGTCAGGGGGACGTGGGGAGGTCAGGAGAGTATGACTGAGGTGGGCACAGCAGCACTGCCAGCTCTGCTTGGAGGCTGAAAGGGCTTCTCTTCTCCACAGCTCTCCTGGCCCTTCTCTTTGACCTGAAAGCCCTGGTTGACACCATGTCCATTGGCACACTGCTGGCCTACTCGATGGTGGCTGGCTGTGTGCTGCTGCTCAGGTGGGACTGCTGGGGACAGGGGACAGGGCTCACCCAGCTTCTGCTGTGGGCCATGCCTTGGACAGGGCTCTGGCCTGGGTGCACTGCAGGTGCAGGTTTATGTGCATTGGCATCCAATGTCTGCTCCTCAGGTATCGGCCTGAGCCCAGCTCTTGGGACCATCCTGTGGGGAAGGTCCCAGCTGTGCAGCTCTGGTGGGACCACCTGGTCCAGCCACCCCCCCATCCCACCCCTCACTCCTCTGCTCTGGTGCTCTGGGCTCTGACAGCTGTAGGTATGTCTGGGAATGATGGATGGGCTCTACAGGGAGCTGGTGTGGGGGGATCCACGGGGGACATCCCTGCTGTAGGCTGGCAGGTTCCTGCCCTCACCCCACTGCCACACAGCTGGCTGCCCCAACGGGACCTCAGGAAACCTCCTGCTCCCTCTGCTTCCCAGACTAGAGAGAAAAGCTAAACCCACCCTGAGAAGCCACCCAGCTGTGTGCCCCGGCTGTCGTTTGTGCCACCATGGCAGCCTGGGAGAGGGATGGGCCCAGTCCAGGGAAGCTGCTCTGACACTGTGGTCCCTCTGCAGCCACCC
The DNA here is from genome assembly GCA_013390105.1 of Tichodroma muraria. Classification (NCBI taxonomy): domain Eukaryota; kingdom Metazoa; phylum Chordata; class Aves; order Passeriformes; family Sittidae; genus Tichodroma; species Tichodroma muraria. The sequence goes on from WAAG01078197.1 coordinate 415,919, forward strand.
TGGCCTGTGCCCTGAGCTGGGTGAGCACTGCTGGGCTGCCCTGCCTGCGGGCTGGGGGTGCCTGGTGCATCACAGCTCTGGCCCTGCCTCTCCTGGGGATCCTGGCAGCAGCTCTTCTCATCTGGAGGCAGCCTCAGAGCTGGGGCAAAGCATCCTTCATGGTGAGCACCCAGCCCAACCCTTGGGATGTACTTAGGAAGAAGGACCTGGCACAGAGAGCAGACAAGTGCTGCAGCCCTGTGGGGAAAGGATGCCTTTTGGGGGTGTTCCCTCAGCTTTAGGTCAGGCACATCTTTGCTGCATCTACCTTAATAAGGTACTGCTGGAGGCAGCACATAGCTTATGGGGTTTTCCATAGGGACCATGATGCTTCCTTCCCCCATGACCTGAGGGCTGAAGGGGCATCTCCCAGCTGAGCCCCGTGCCTGCTGGGGAATCAGAGCTGCTCTTCAGTAAAAAGATACCTGGCCTTAACACCTTGGTTTAATTTTATGAGTGCTTTGCTGCCTCTCACCTCAAATCCCGCAGTACCTCCTGTCTCAGTGCAGGACCTGTCAACCAAAACACCCTCCACAAGCATCCCTCTCCAGCACACACTGCAGTCCCAGCTTGGACCTCTGAGCCTCACAGCCAGGCTGGGTCTCCCCTTGCCTGTGGGCAACTAGCCAAAGCAGTAAAGAGCTGAATTTACCTGTGGAATTTACCCGTGTGCTCCCTGCAGGTTCCCTGCCTGCCCTTCCTGCCTCTCCTCAGCATCTCCATCAACACTGTGCTGATGGCCCGGCTCAGCGTGGCCGCCTGGCTGCGGTACCTGCTCTGGATGGCTGTGGGTAAGCACGGCCACTCACGAGGTCCCAGAGCTGGCACCAGCCCCTCTGGGTGGAGCTCTGGTGGTGTGAGAGCCTATGGCACTAATGCTCCTCTGAATGGAGGTGGGGATGGAGGAGATGCTGACCTTTGATGTCCAGCGGTGGTGGGAGCACTGTGTCCTCTGATATGTGGCCCAAGGGAAGGGGTGACCACTTGGTGGTTGGGAGGGGAAGGAAGAAAAACAGTCCATACACACCCTATTCTGCCCTTTCCCAGGTTTCCTCATTTACTTTGGCTATGGGATCTGGCACAGCACTGAGAGCCACTGGCCCGAAGGGACAGGTCCCCGGGAGCTGCCGGGAAGCAGAACCAGGGAAGTGGCCCTGGAGCCCCATGGGACTGCCCTGTGCCCATCTGTTCCAGGGCAATAAAAGGGGATGCCTAGTTCCTGAGTGCCTGGCTCCTTCCATCCTGTGCCCAGGGGGCAAGGAAACCCCTTGGGCTGTGGGCCCTGTCCCACAGAGGGGGCCAGCCCTGCTAGAGCTGCAGGAGCTGCTTCCCTGAGTCTGGTGAACCTCCCTGAGCAACCCAAATCCTCACAGCGAGTTCCTGCAGGAGTTCTGTTTGGAGAGGATAAAGCACACAAGTGTTTTTGCTGCTGTTACTGGGCTGTGGTTTGGTTTTTTCCTTTGAAACCTTTCCCTGCAGCCCCCTACAGGTACCCTTGCCCTTGCCCACCCTGCTCCTTCAGCTGCTCACAATGGGGCAGAGGCTTCTCGTGCTGCCCTGACCCTCCATTTTGCCTGAGCACCCAGCCTGAGCTGACCTATCATTCCCCTCATGACTGCTAAGGTACTGCCTGGTCCAGGCTTTTCCCTCTTCATAGTGTGCAAGTCCTTTTCTGCACTCATTTATTCCTCCTCCTCAGTTCCCAGTGTCCCCTTTCCCAGAGTCGGGCACATTCTTCCAAGTCCCACACAGGATCTGCCTTTGGAACTGGGACATTGTACCAGGTATCCAGGGCAGTATCCCAGACCCCATCAGCCTCACATCCCTTTGTCCAGAAATCCTGATCCCTTCAGCCATAACCAGGCAGGATTTGCTGGGGCATCCCCTGCTTTGGTGCCACAGCACCTGGGGAGGCACAGATGATGTGTGGAGCAGAGGGTGCCCTGGTGGGACATGGTTCTAACACAACAGGCTCCCCTATTTCCCCCTCTGGCCACCCCATGGAGGTGTGTGGGTAAGAGCTGGACCCCACATCCACGTTGCCTTCCTGGCTGCCTGTTTAGCTGCTCTATTCCTGATAAGGGTCAGCACAAAGGACGGAAGTGGCTTTTGCAACGGCCCTGATGCTGGGAGGGTCCGGGTCTGCCCTGAGCTGAGAGCCCATTGAAATGAAGGAAAAGAAGGAAGGAGCAGGAAAACGGGGATCGGCCTTAAGGGCCTCACCTGGAGCTTCCTTCTTGAGTCTTTGTGGTATCAGCTCCCACCCTTCCCTTTCTTCCCACTGAATGGGGTGTGGAGCACACAGCCCCACTCTGGGACACTCCTGCACCTGTCCCCCAAACCACTGACATGGGATTCCTGAGGCTGCTGCTTTGTACAGGTTTGTAATCGTTACAGCCAGCAGCACACACACACACACACACACACACATGTACAGCCCTGGGGAGGGGACAGGCCTGTGACAGCCCCAGAGCAGTGACTCCCACCACACTCGTGCACCCAGGGGAAAGTGCTTGTGTGCATCCAGCCCTGACCCACAGCCATGCTGGTTGCATCTTCCCTGATGGGGATGCATTGGCTCCAGCAGAGGGATGTGACCTGCCAAGGCCTGATACCACCTGGGAGGATGCTCTGCTCCCTGAGTGTGCAGCTCCAGCCTCTGTCCAGCTTTTGGGGGAGAAGATGGGACTGGTGGTGTTGCCGATGGGCAGCAGGAACAAGTAGGGCTTGGGGTCTTCGCGGCAGTGAGCTGGGACATGCCTGAGCTGCAGGAGCAGTACCTGGGAGACATTTGCTGAAGGTGGAGGAGGTGATGGGAATAGGAGGGCATGAGTGGGAGCCCTGCCTGTTGAGGTTAGCACCATGTCCCCACTGCCCTCCTCCTCCTCTTGGTGCTTATCCCCATCCTGTCCTAGCGGCGTCCTCATTGTCCTCATGCCCTGGGGCAGCGCTGGTGCTGCTTATACTCAGAGCCAAGCGCTGGGGCAGATCCGGCCCCATGCAAGTCTGTGTGTCCTGGCTGACCCCTTTCACCCCCAGACAGCCCCTCACCAGAGGAAGGGGTGCAGGGACTGCATGGGTGGGAGCCCAGAGTCCCTCTGCAGCCCCACACGGGCTGGGGAATTGCAGGCGTAAGTGTCCCGTGAAATGCTCCATCACTCCGGTCCAAGAGGCGCCCCGAGGGCTCGGCCAGCCCGGAGCCCTGCCCCGACCGGGGGCACTTGTGAGAGCAGCCCTGGGCTCACAGGCTGCAGGGAAGCCCCGGCAGTCCCCCGGCAGCGCGCGGTGCCGTCGGTGCTACGTGGCGATGAGGGGCACCTCGCCGGCAGCCATGGGGAAGGGGCTGCCGTCCCCCGCGTTGAGCACACGGTACAGCAGCTCCTCCTTCTCCCGGCGAGCCTGATCCAGCAGCTGCGCCTCCTTCTCCAGCGCCCCGCGGGCGGCCTGGAGCTCCTCGGACAGCTGCCTGCGGGCAGAGGGCACAGGCTGCCGGAGCCGCCGGGCAGAGCGCCCGAGAGCCCCTCTGCCCCCCGCAAAACACCCGCTGGCACCACAGGCTGCGATGTGTTCCCGCACTGCCACCTGTCCCCCCCATCGCAGATGACGCCTGTGCACCGGGTGGGCGGGACCAGCACCTACCTCGCCATGACCAAGTGGTTCTGGGTGCGAACTTGCAGGTCCTCGTTCTCCTGCTGGAGAGTTTTCACCTTCTCCTCCAGAAGAAGGTTCCTCTCCTCCTGGAAAGGGGCATGAGGGTGAGGAGAGAGATGGGAAGCACTTCTGAACCCCCTGCCACCCCATTTTGGGTGAAACGCTGGCCTGGTGGTGTTGTTCCCCCGTCCCCTCCCCACGCCGAGATAGGAAAGGGGGTCCATCCACCTTTGCTCCAGCTGCAGTTTCTGGGCAGAATTTAGGTGGGTAGAGGAGCTGAAAAGAGGAAAGCCCACCTGTGACCCCCCCCTTCAACCCACCACAGTCTCCAGGTGCAGCAGCTTCTTGTCCAGGCCGTGGATGTGCTCGTTCTTCATCTCGATGACGAAGTGCAGGCTCTCCAGCTCCTGCTCCCAGAAGGGGCTGGGGCTCCCGTGCTCCTGCAGGGCCATCACTTGTGTCCAAGGGACGTCAACACCTCCCCAGGTCAGGCTTTGTTCCCCTCTTCAGCTGTCCTGTGCTCCCCCCTGGTTCCAGCCCCACCCCCAGGGTCCATCCGAGAGGCCCCTTGGCTTTGGGTCAGCACCCCATAGCAGGTCCCCTCCCCGACACCCCTCCCTGCACCTCAATGTGCTTCTTGTAGTCTGTTCTCAAAAGTGACTCCTCCACCCGCTTCATCCTCTCCTGGAAGGATTTCAGCTGGGAATTCAGTGCCTGAATTGTCTCCTAGGAGAACCAGGGGAAAAGCAGAATGAGAGGTAACTGGGATTTCTTTCTGAGCCTGGGGGCTGCTGGGCTGTGGTACCCAAATGACACCAGGGCTGGAGGAGCTGGTGTGGTCCCCGAGCACACCAGGGACTGAGGTGGCCCCAGAAGAACATGGGGCACCATGGCAGAACCAGCAGATGGTCCTCAAGCCCTCCACAAGCCCCACCTCCCCAGGGATTTCTCTGCTGGTACCTGTAAGGCTGCCTCAGACCTGTGGTGGGACTCTGTCAGCAGCAGCTTCTCCTGCTCGTGTGCTCTCTGGAGCTCTGCAGGGAAACATGAGCTGAGTGCCACCAGTGTGGGGACATTGGGGCAGCAGGCCCCACCTGAGCCCCACAGAGCTGGAGAGCAGGGAACAGCATCCCCATGACCCCACAGGCATCCAGGGGGGTACTGGCAGTAGCAGGGAGAGGGGAGGGGAGCTGCAGGGAGCCCTACTGCCCTGGCACACACCTTGCAGGGTTTCTGTGTGCTCTCTCCTCAGGGCAGCAAGCTGTTCCTTCAGCTCCAGCTCTTTTTCCTTTTCCACCTGGGAAGCAGTCGGATGAGAAATCCCAGAGTAAGGGATGCAGAGCTTCACTGCTTTGGGCTTCCTCACCCTTTCTTTGACCCATCCTTCTCCCAAAAATGGGAGAGCCCAGCTCAGCACGTGCCAGGGAAGACCTGGCTGGCGAACACGCTCCATGCCCAGCTGCTACCTCCAGCAGCACCAGCCCTTCCAGCTGACCTGGATCTCAATGTCCTGGGAGATGCTCGCAGTGCCGGCCTGGCCGGCACCCCGCAGCCGCTCCTTCTGCTCCTCCTCCTGGCCTTGGAGGAATCTCGCACCATCCGTCCACTCCTCTGGCCGCGCTGCCTTCTCCCCATCCTCAGGAAGCAGGGAGGCATTGGCTGCAAGGCAAACACGGCTGAAACAGCACTGGCTGCCTGCCTCTGTCTGGGCTGCCTGCACATCCTGGGCAGCTGAACCTGCCAGTGCCGTGGGTGGGGTTCAGCACTGCCCTCTTCCCATTGGAGAAATACCTCCCTCCATCTCACTGGTCCAAATTAGCACTAATTGGGATGGTGCTGGCAGGCTCAGAGAGGATACAGAGCTTGTCAGGTCTCCTGTTCAGGGGATGACCTGTCTGACTGAGAGGAGGGGATGCCATTGTCTCTGGGATGCCCTGTTTGCCCTCCTGCACAAGCACGCACCTACATCATCCCCATCCTCCCCGGTGCCATGCTGGGGCCAGTCCACTGCTTCCTTAATATCACTCTGAGAAAGCAAAGCAGGGGGAAAATACATTTTTTCTCACCATTCTCTGTCTTCAAGGCCGAGAGCTCCTGGGAAGCCGATCCCCTCTGCTGCTGGGCTTTTAGCTGTCTCTGGCAGAGAGAGAAGGGGCTGGAGCAGGAGGGAACAGAGTGGGGCAGGTGGCTGCAGGCAGAGAATACCCTGCACTGAGCCTGCATCAGCTCTGCTAAAACACAGGGCCTCGGGGAGCCGCGGTCCCTCCCCAGCCCCCTGCCCTCTCCCAGCCCTGATCACCCATGGGTGTGCATGCACTGCTCATCGGGCAGCCTCATGCCAATGCACTGCTCATGCCAATTCCCTGCATCCCAGACAGTTCTCCATGTAGCATTCAGCTGGAAAACCTGGGGGTTGCTCGCAACATCCCACTGACATGGTGCTGGTGCAAAATGGGCTCCAGCACCAAAACATTTGGTGGGGGAGAGCAGGCAGCACTTGGCAGGGCTCCAGCTCCGGCACTCCCTTACCACCCTTCTCCTGTCCTGGGATGCTCAGGTCAGTCTGGTCCCTGGCACCTTGCAGCCCCCCAAGCACACGCCTCTGCCAGGGCCTTACACAGATGGACTTTAACACATCTGGAGCAGGGGTGAGAAAGGAAAAATAACCATAAATCAGAGGCGATGCAGCCCCTGTGCTGGGCTGGCAGCAGGCGAGAGCAGGCGGCGGCCAAGCAATGACCTCAGGAGTGCAGGAATGTGCTGCACAGCCCCACACTCCCGCACACTCCCACTGCTGCCACGGGGCTGAGATAACCCAGAGCCGGGAGCTGCCTCCAGCAACACAGCTCCGTGGGATGCCTTCCAGCTCTGCATGGGTTTAATTTAGTCACTTGGATGGGAGAAGAAAAAAACAAAAGGAGTGGATATATTTTTATCAGTTGCTGAAAGATAGAAGCAAAGCTCGCAGGCTCTCATGGCTCAGCCTTGCTGGCGCAGGGCAAATCTGGTCCCTGATGCCCATCACTGAGCTATGCTTCTGGGTAGGGCATAGATACACGAGGGGTGAGAAAATTCACCTGAAGACACGTTGCTGCTCTCCAGCCCCCAGCAGAACTGCCCCAAAAATACCAAGCCCCAAGGAAAGCAGCCCTGCTGCCTGTGGGGAGCTGGGAACCCGCTGTGCCCCCCGACTCGGCCCCGCGCACAGCGGCACGGCCAAATACAGCCCGGATTAGGGAGCTTGGCTTGGGAAAAAAGCAAGGGAAAGCAAACAGACGTCCCTGTCTCCGCCTCCCCTGCAGCCCCCCTTCTGGAGCTGGAGGGAGGCGCGGTTCCAGAGAGCAGGAGAACTCCAAGCCTCTGGGAAGCCACGGCTTTATCTTCCCTTCTATGGCATGAGCGGCCGTGGCGTTGAACGTGGCCCAGGCGAGGGGGCGAGGAGGCAGTCAGAGTTCACGGGGCTTGTTCTCCTTGTCCATGCAGCTCACCCTGGATGCGTGGGGTGCCCTTGGATGCTGCTGAATCCTGGCACACCTGACTGCAAAGGGTCCCCAGGAATCCCTGCCTGTCCCCTGACACACCTCACGTGTGCATCTCCCTGGTATTTAACATACCCATGTCCTGTGATGGGTTTTGAAGTCGGGGGATGGGGAGCAAGTGCAGAGATAAATGAGACAGTCGGGGCTTTGCAGTCCTGAGGGCATCAAAGGAGTCTCAAAAGTCCTCCTCCCCTAGCTCCACACCTCATATTCCCTCCTCCCTTCTTTTCCACTGCAACAAAGCAAAGGCAGTGTAGGAGGACCCTCCTGACACAGGAGGGTGACACAGACCTCAAGGGGTTTGGATGATCTCAGCAGAGCTGAGAGCAGGATGCTGTTACCACCTCCAGCAGGGACCCCAAACCAAACCATCTCTGCTGCATTTGCCCTGCTCACTGTCAAAAGCGATGTCTAAGGACAGAGAGCCCAGGGGTGGTCACCTCCATAGCACAGGCAACGTCCCTAGCACAGACTCAGGGAACCTTCACCTCTCCGCCACACCCCAAATCCAGTGAGATGGGATCTCAGAGCCCCTCAGCCTCTAAAGGAAGATGATTTGAGACACCTGCACTGAGCTCAGAAACAGTTGAAGCGAGCAACAGGTCCACCAGCATCAACAGACAAATCTAAATACTTGCCCTGAGGCTATGAGTGAGGCACCTTCCTACCTCTAGGAGCAATTAAAATAGCGTCTAGAGCTAATTTTAGTCATAAGCACTCAATTGTCCTTTGGGATAAAAGCTCCACCTCTGGGGTGAACAGCAAAATTTGGCTGGAAGCTCTGACATATGGAGGGACTTTCCACTGTCACTTCCAAAGAAGCTTTGTGGCACCCGAACCTCTGGTATCGCCTGGCGCATTTTGGAGAGCTGGAAAATCATCCTGGAATCCACTGTGTGTGGAAGGAGCAGGTTGGGAATTGCTCCAGCTGGAACAGCTTTGGCCAAGGGAAGAAGCAGCCTGATATATCCTGCAGGTGGGGGCGATCCACAGAGTAGCTTATCCTGGAAGGTCTTGGAAACCTCTGCCAAAAATACCTTCCAGCTACGGAAAAACCAAAAGTATCTACATTCTTAGAACTAAATATTTCTAATAGTCTGGAGCAGAACTGTTTATGGATGGATTAACAGGGATTTCCAACAGGACCTGAGTCATCTCCAAGGGTGCTGGGGCGGGGAGCACCAGTGCAGAGCAGCTGGGACAGTGTGGGCAGCTGAGGTGGCTGCAGCCTCTGCTTCAGCTCTTAGCTCTTAGAGGTGGGGTTTTGGACTGTATTTTTCTTCCTCTTTTCCTGTTTTACAAGTACATTAAGCAATTCAATCATGCAACCTAGCAAAGGAAATCACAAAGAGGCAGGAAATGAGTATTTAAATCCTGACTCTGCTCCTGGGGAGGAGGTTTGGCTTTGTGGCTGTGGAGAAGGGGGCCAGGATTTGGTCCATGACTGTAACACCTGCCAGGACCTGCAGCAGATGCACAGCACTGCCAGAGCAATGCTGGCACAGGTCCGTGGGACCCGTCTCTAACCCTGCTGCAGTCTTTCCTCCAGTGATGGTGATGGTTGTGTTAGGAGGTGATTATCACCTCTCTACAGCCAGACCAGTGCCACAGACCTTAGGCAAACACTTCACACTGTTGACAGCCCCGAGTTTTGCATTCTGACCCTTCCCTGACTCCTGATGCTACATACAGTTCCTAGCACTTTAAAATAAATTCGCCCCAGTCCTGGAAGGCAGCCAAACCTCAGCCCTGACCTTTTGGGCAGGCAGCTCGGCCTCTCTCACGCCAGGAGCGTGACCAAATTGCTAGCGGTGACCGTGAGTGGCCAAGCACGGGTGGATGGAGCTGAAGGGGAAGGAAACCCCAGGGACAGCGCCCGCAGCTCAGGGCTGGGTTCTCTCCGTGCCTCCCTTATCACCTTGCTGCCCTCAGACTGGTGCCAGGGAAGGATGAGGCTGCCAAGGCACCTCCCCCAAGGCACACAGTGGCTCCTGGTATGTTGTCCACCCACCAGACCCAGCCCAGCAGCAGCTCCTCAAGGTCACCTCAAACGTGGGACTGGCCTCAAAAGCCTCTGCAGCCCCCAGCCTCATTAGAGTTCTCAACCCCGTGACCTGCACATGGCTTCTGGCTGGGCTTGCCCCTGGGGTTTGAAGTCTCCCCTAACCGCAAGCAGCCTCAAGGGACCAACTCTGCAAGTTCACCCATCATCAGTGGAAGGTGAAGGTCTCCCATCCTGCCTTTTGGCACTCTGGACATGAGAACATGGGCAGGAGAGGCCCCATGCCTGCCCTTATGCCTTTTAGCCATAACGGGGATTTTAAGCACTACTTTCAGAATGACTTTCAGTCACAGCAGCAGGGCTGTTTTATGGGTAATGACTGTTGGTGAGCAGTGACACAGGGCTGAGTAGAGGAGCTTGAGAGCGGGCAAGTGCAGGAAGGGAGACGTCTGCAGGCAAATGACAAATTTCCGTGTTTCGGTTAATGTGGGGTTCTCAACACCTGGGGCCTTGGGGCTGTTGTTTCTCCCTGTCCTATGCCCGTTCTTGAGAGCTCTCAGAGTCCCAAACCAGCCCAGAAATATCTGATCTTATGACATAGCAAAGAGTGGGATTTTTTCCATGATGTGGAGAAGCGATCAAGCCTGCAAATGCTGTAAATGAAGGCACTTGTTGGCTGCAGAGCTGTGTGAGCTCTGTGCCCGCTCTCTCTGCACATCCAGCAGTGGGTTCTCTGCTCCCAGAAGAGAGTGGCTGGACTCTCACAGCTGGATCTGCAAAGGGCCACCCATGTCGGGGGTATGGCAGCACCACGGGGCCTTTCTGCCTTCGCTCCTTCCCCTGCCACCCTCCAGCGATGACAACACCCAACACCAGTACACACAGCACATCCGACAGCAAAAACATCTCCCGAGGTCAGTGGTGCGGCACTGGGGCAGCGTGAGCACATCAAATAATAACAATAATCATGATAATAACAAGCAGCAGATAATTTCAGACCTCACCAAAGAGCTCTTCAGTACAGAGTAACATGCTGAGATCTGAGGGGACTCGGAGTGTTCCCCTACAGGAGTGTTCCCCTACAGGAGTGATGCCTTCAGCACAAGGGGACACAACCTTTGGGATGAGGGAGGACGTTCTGGGAGGCTGGCAGGGGTCTAACCGGGAGAACCCATCCCTGTCTTCTATGGGACCAGCATTTCCAACAGGCATCATCATCCCAGATGCAGCACCCCCTTAATTATAGAATTCCCGTGATGTCGGGGTGAGCCTGGAGGGGTGCAGGAAAGTGCAGGAGGATGCAGGAGGGCGGGTGGCTGCCAGCTTTCATTGTCCCTGCTGCCACCTCCTCCACCACAATGCCGGTGGGGTCCCACGCAGCCGGGGATAGCCACACTGCCCGGCCCCACCGCACCCCGGGGCACGGAGGAACCCACGCCGGGTACCCCAACACCCCTCGTCCCCAGCAGTGCAAGCAGGACTCCCCGCAAACATCACCCCACGTGAACCCCAACTCCATCAAACCCCGACAACGTGTACGCTCCGTCCCACGAGAGCCCGACCCCACGGAGCCCCGACCCCAAGCTAACCCCGACCCGGAGCGAAGCCCAGCCCAAGCCCAGCCCAGCCCAAAAGACCCCGCAGCCGCTACCTCGGCACCGACGGGGCAGCAGCGCAAGGCGCTGCCGGTGCAGCCCATGGAGCCCCGGCGGGACCGCTCAGCCGCGGGGCGCGGGGCGCGGCATCCCCCGGCGAGCGGCACCGGTCAGGGACGGGACGGGACGGGATGAGCCGCCCCAGCTGGCAGGCAGAAAAAAATAATTAAAAAAAAAAGTAATAAAAAAGTCCGGCAGCTGCTGACAGGCAGCGCCGGGAGAGGGTGCTCTGCACCCCCGAGCCGCGGGCAGGGCCCCCGGCCGCAGCCTGCCCGCCCCCGGGGCTGGCCCTGGGCCCCCTCCACCCCGGGGTGTCCCCGCCCTGGGCCGGGGTGCTTCGGGAATGCTCCGTTCCACGGGTCCCCCGCACTGAGGATGCTCCGTTGTGGGTGTGCAGGACCCCTGCATTGGAGGTTTCCTCTCCTGGGCAAGGAGAAAGGGGAACAGGATCCCTGCACCAGAGCTAGGGTGGGAGCAGGGCCAGATGCTCAGGGGGCTTCCACTGCTGAACCCACCCCAGCCCCCTTAGAAGTAGGAATGAGAGTGAGAAAGCAGAATCCATCTGGCTTTTGCCATCGCCCCATCAAGTTTCAGCTTGTGTGGGGTTACTTGTGGAAAAAGTGGTGGGTTTGGGGTGTTTTTCTTGCCAGGAGCTCTGCTCTGGGGGTCGTTATGCTGGCTGGAGAGGGCTTTCGGTGTGATCCATATTGCCTGAGGGACTGCATCCTGGCAACACTTCTCTTGAGCATCCCAAACACCCCAAAAGCTGGCCTGGAGCCAGGGTGCCCTTTTCCAGGAGGAAATCCTTCCACTTTGGAAATACCTGAACACATAGGGAAACACACAGATTTGAAAGTTTCCCATCTAAAAAATAATGTGAGGAAAGGCAGGTTCTTCCAAATGTTTTGATTTTGATGATTTTTTAAAATGCTTTTTTAAAATAATCTTTTTATACATTTCTGAATGACCACACATTTTTACCTGGAAACCCATTGGTGCTACCCTGAACTGCTGAAATAGGAGTGTTTGAACCTGGTCACGAGGCCGTGCCTGTATGGAAACACTGCAAGTTTTTGTCAACAAGTTTCTATTCTGACATTTTCCAAATATCCCCTGGGAGAAGTCCAAGCAGCCTGCGGCTCCGGGGATGCCAACACCTTGGCATTTCGCCTGGGCGGCGAGGGAGTGGAGGTGCCTGGTCGTCCTGTCACGTTCGACTTGGAGGTGTTTTTCCTGCCCTGGTAACCCTGGGATGGGGGAAATTGTGAAACACCACTTGGATGGGAGGGTGGGGATGGTGAGGGGCAGGCCCACGCTGCCCCAAGTCTCCCGGGGACTGGTGGGACCAGTTGCCTGCGTCCTCTTGGATGGGTGCTGCTTAACCTGAGTGAAGTTTCATGAGTCACAGAAGCTTCTGGCATCAGCTCCCACTGCTCAGAAACCACCGAGAGCAAGTCTCAGTTCTTATCTCTCCCAGCACTTCAGAGTGGGGCAAGTCTCCTTCCCTGCATGAGAGTACTTATTTGGGCTGAGTAGATCCTTTGTGGGATAAAAGTGCAAGGTGCTTGTCTCCACCTCTCCAGGGTTAATTAAAAATCCCGGTCCAGACTTCAGAGACTGAAGGCCTACAGGGGCAAGCACAAAGCACATGCAGATTTGCAGGCTGAATTTGCATCTCTGGGGCCGTGGCTGCAAAGAGAAGCAACTGTGTGGGCAGCTGATGAGGCGTCTGTCCAGCTGCCATCACGTCTCACTGGTGCACAAAGGTCCAGTAGTTTGCACATGTGCTTGTGGAAATTTCTGCTTTTAACTGAGGGGGTGCTTGGGGATGCCTCCGTGCCACAAAGTACGGCTCCAGGTAGGATTTCTCTTGACAGTGGTGGGAAAAATACAGTTTGGTCACATCAGGCTAAGGCATCGAGCCAGCAGGGCAGAACTGGGGCTTGGGGACGGGCCTGTGCAGCAAGGCCAGCTCCAGCACCCTGATCCCCAGCCTCTGCTGCAGGCTCTGGTGTGACAGCCCTGTGCTTCTAGAGATCACTGACTTTTGGAGACATGGGTGCCCAGACCATGTTACATCCTTCCTTCAGCTTGTGGGTGCAGCTGTGCAGCTGCCGAAAGGCCTGCCTGTGCTACCCCAATGCTCTCTCATTCTAGCTTGATTTTAGCAATTCCTCAGTTTCTCCAATCTTTCCTGTGAAAACTGCAGGGGATATATGCTTACCAGATGGATCTTTCATTTCAGCCCTGCTTTATCCTCCTCTGCCCCAATACACTGAAAACTTGCTCCCTTTTCAGGGCAGCACTTAGACAGAAACTGCTCTGTTCAGCTGCTTTTGAGCAAAGCAGGGGCTTTCCATGGCATCGTAGGGGTAACCAGAGCACCCTGGGGATCTGGGGAGCACAAGGGCCTGGAGGCTGCACGTAGCAGCCTGGAGAAAAAGGGGACTGTGGCAGCAAGGGAATTTCTGCCCAGGCAAAGGCAGGAAAGCAGAGGTGGTGTGGTGGCCCCACCTGAGACAGCTTCAGCTTGATTTGAAGTTTGCCCTAATGTCTTTTTTTGGTGTTATCTTGATCTCTCCCCAGGAATGACAGCAGCTGGAGACATCTCCAGGATTTTGTCTAGAAAAGTGAGACGAGGAGGCTTTATCACATGCTCAGCTGAATTACCGTAAATGGGATAACAGCTGGAAAGCCGAGTTAATTTGTACCGATGGTCATTTAAAGTGTTTGCCAAAGCTTATGGATAAGAAAAGCATTTGTGCAAACTGTTTAAGTGTCTCTTGTGGCTCTCTCTCTGGTTCCAGCTGGTAAGGACTGGGCACAACAGGATGAGTACAAGGCAGTGTCAGTGCCAGCTCTGCATGGTCTGTTTGCAGAGTGGTTCTGTGAGTGCAGATGGGGTCATTCCTTTTTTTTTTTTTTCTTGTTTGTATACCTTATTTTCAGAAACCCAGTCTGAAAAAAAAAAAAAAAAAGAGATGGAGGATATTTTGGAGAATAATATTTTGCTGGAAGGTTTTTGGGTGATGAGCTGGCCTGTGGTGATGCCTGATGGGTCCTGGTAGAGCTGCAGCCCAAGCAGTGGACAGAGTGGTCATGGTTACACCCTTCCGCCCTGTTCATCATTTTCAATCTGTTTGCTTTTGTAAATGAGAGGTAATGAAGTGTTGGCTGCTTCTCTTCAATGCAAATCCAAGGTGTTTAGCCAGGTCTGCTGAGACCTTGTGACTCGAGACTTGATTTTGCATGGGTGAGATAGCTGAAAAAACTCTTTGAATTGGAGAAGTTCTCACATGTGTTGGAGCCCAAAAAAAGTCACAGGCTCTTCTAGTGGGGATTTAGGTCACACATACTTCTGCCTTGAGGTAGTGAAACGATTTCAAGTCATTCCTGTCCCTGCCTGTGCTTTTCCAAGCAAAAAGATGTGGGTTAACCTGTTCTTGCGGTCTTTTATTCTTTTTTCCCCATGGCAAAATGAAGTGGAAAAGGATGGGAATAGGGAAGCGAAACCTTCACTCACAATGGCTGTGAGAATCAGAAAAGCGTGTGATGCCGGGGGCTCGAGGTGAGGGGCTCTGCTCCCCTCCCAGCCCCAGACACAATGCTCCTTCTGTGCCCGTGCCTCTCCCCATGCCTATCCTTATCCCTGTCCTCCGGCTGCTCCAGGGCCTCAAAGTGAAAACTAATCCCAGGGGATAACTTTCCGCTCCCTTCCCGGGTGGGAGGAACGAGCTATTTATTCCTCACTCTTAAGCCTCGGCAGTGGATCAGCAGCGCAGTTGTCGCTGCTGGCTCGGGGTGGGCAGCAGCACCCACCACGTCCCCTGCCTGCTCCCACGCCCTGCCTGCACGCTCCCGCCCGGCCTCGCTGCTAAATAAGGACGAAAGGCTAAAAATAGAGCTGAGAAGGGGGTTTGGGCAAGCCAGGCAACCCTTCCCAGGGCTGGGAGCAATACGGGGAGGCCAAGCAGTGTCCGCGTGCAAGGGAGAGCAGAGCTGACTCTGGAGAAGGGTCTCACAAGTGGCTCCTGACCGTGCTGTGGCAGGGGAAAAGGTCTGAGACCTGCCACACTTCTGTCCTGTGTGCTCAGTTGGCTCAGTCCCCTCTGCAGGGTGAAAGCATCCATCCACCAAAATATATGGGAAAATCCACGCTACTGTGCCAGTCCTGGTGGAGGGGTACCCGTGTGACCATTCCAGCAAGATGGGGGTGCCTGGGGCAGCTCTGTCTGGAAAATGATCTGCAAAACAGGGGATAGGGATGGAAGAGGGGATGTTAAATCCAACATTTTAGATAGACGGGTGGTAGGGCTACTGTGGCAAACTGCCCAGTCGGGGGCTACCCGATGCCAGCGTCCCCTCCCCCCTGCTCATACACGTCGGGTTCGAGGGTCTCAAATATCTGAAATATCTCAAATATCTCTGCTCTTCAGCTGCCACCAGCCCCGTGCCGAGCGCGGGGGGAGCGTGGGGGTCCCGGGTGCTCACCAGAGGGTACCGACCCCCGCACAACAGGGGCACCCCCGAGTGGGATGTGAGGAGAGCCGCAGCCCTGGGTGGAGGGGTGGGTGGTGGGGAGATGGTCGTGCTTCCCTCATCGGAGCGGGCTGATGTGTGTGCCTCGGGGTGGGGGGTGCAGCTCCCAGCCCCCCCCCTCCCCCCTCCAAGTGGCGGCTCTGGGAGCTTGGGAAAGCGGCGCTTCCCGTCCCAGCATCCCTGCGAATCCAGTCCTGCGCTTGGCAGCGAAACCGGGAAAGGGAGGAGAAAAAAAAGAAAGCAAAAGGGGAACGGAAAATGTGAGCGTCCTAGGGGAAGGGAGGGGAATCGGGCGGTGGGCCGGGCTCGGAGAGAGGGCTCATCCCCTCTGCTCGGGGCTTCATAGACCGGCCGCTGACAGACCGGTCCCGCCGAGGTCCTTGGCCTCCGCTCGCTTCTTCACGGCTCGCAGCAGCTCCCCGNCGGGCCGCAGCCGCAGCTGCTGGTGGAGCGCAGCGGGGCCCGGCGGCTCGGCAAGGTGAGCAGGGACCCGCACCCCGCACCCCGCGTCTCCCGGGCACGGAGGGGGCTGCCGGGGGGACTCGGCGGGGCGGAGGGGGCAACAGAATCCCGCTGGGATTGCGGGAGACCAGAAGCATTTCCCGTCCCGTCAGGGTGGAAGATCGCTGGTGGGTGCGTGTTTGTGGTTGGGCAGGGGAGTGGGGTCCGTGGACCCCCTGGGGCCCCGCAGCCCCCGCTCTGGGGAGCAGTGCTGGAGGCTGGGGGCAGCTCGGAGCAGGAGGGATCCGGTGTTTACAATCGCTTCTCAACGCAGAAACCCAGCGGCCTCGTCCTTCGGCTGATCACCTCCCGGCTCTCATTTTGCTGCTCCATGAGACTTTTCCAGTCCAGGTTCTTCTTCCCTGTTCCCACGGAGTGCTGGGCCAGGCTCATTAACACGCGCTGATTAAGACACAGCCAATTACCACGTGTAACTCTCACGCGGTGTGGAGGGAAATATCGCAATTTATTTTCCAGGAAAGCTGCGCTTGCCCGAGGGAACGGGGAACCGGTTGGGAAGGCTGCAGGGGGCTCGGCGGGCAGCAATCTGCAGCCACACACTGATGCTGAGCTCGCCGGAGCTTCTTTGCCTGCAGACGCTCGGGCTGGGGGCTCCCAGCTCTTGCTCAGTGTCGAGGTGCAGCCTACCCTTGTCCCGGCTTGTCCTGAGCCGTGTGTCCTGCCCTGGGCTGCTCCCGGCGGGCGAGCGGGATGGTGGGATGGGCTGCTCAGCTGCGTGGGCTGCGCTGTGCCCGCTGGGGCTGCCGTGTGGCACCAGGCAATACAGCCTCCACCGGTTCTGCGGGCTGCGAGCAGGAAGGGAGAGCCCCACGTCATGCCTAGGGACAAGGGAAGCTCCGGCCAAACCTGCTCGGGGAGGGAGCTGGGGCTGGTCTCTTTGACACTTGCCTCTGGCAGGCTCAGAGGTAGTTGTTGCAGACAGCTGCTGCTATCCCTCCACCTTTGAATCGGAGTGTCTTTACTGGTGGTGGCTGGAGAGGTTGGTGGACTTGCAGGAGACAGGGGAGATGTCCCAGCATGACTCTTAACTCAGACAGGACACATAAGTGATGTCCTTCATTCAGGTGACATCTTACATGAGGATTTTCATTATCCCATAGGGCAGTGCTGCTTCCTGGCTCATTTGTGCTCTGGATCAGGATTTGTATTCACTTGTAGCTGAGGATCAGGCCCCTGGGGTGTATCAGACAGAGGGTGAGCTCGGCTCATCCGGTCCCTGAGTGTGATTCCTGCTCCTATGTGGAACCAGGTGGCTGGAGCTGGTGGATGAGGGCTCGCAACAGCAGGGCTGGTCCTGGATGAGGTAGGAGGCTGTGCCAACCCCACAGCCCTGCCCAGCATCCCCCTGGACAGCGCAGCCACCACCTGGTCCTTGCTCTGACCTGTCCCCACACACCTTGCTTGGTGCTGTTGGCATGAAGGATGCATCTTGCCTTGGTCATATGCGAAGTGCTTGGAGGCAGAGCTGAGGCAAGATTGGAAATTGCAGCCTGATAACCCTCTTTGGGTGTAAAGTACACGCAGAGAGGCACACGGACAGAAGGTTTCTGCAATGTCCTCAGTCTCGGAGAGCTGAGAGTTCAGGAACTGGCATTTGAAGGGGCTGAAGGTCATTTTCTGGCTCTTTGTGAGCAGATGTCTGGCAGGGGTCAGAGGTGCAGCTCTGGATAAACCTCCTGCAAACACAAGGCAGGGCTTGCCCTGCCTCTAACTCCTCTTGTCCCTCGGTGCTGCAGGTTGGTGGCTTTGCTTGGGAGAACTGTGGTGACAAGAGGGACCCTGTGGTGCTGCAGAGCCTCTCTGTGGCACCCGACCCCATCAGCATCCCGGGGAGCCTGCGTGTCAGCGCGGCTGTCAAGAGTGGCAAGACCATGGGCTCCCCTCTGAAGGTAAGTGCCAGATGTGCCTCTGTGTGGTGAGTGAGGGCAGAGCTTCCCCAAACCACTGGCAGCTGGGAAGTGCCTGTCACTGGCTACAGGAATGAGCAGCCCTTGGGGAGTGAGTTGCAGAGAGGTGCAGGGCTGAGCACACTGGGTTCTGTAAACCAGAACGGGGCAGTGGGCATGGGGAGACCTGTGGTGGGAGCAGACATTTCAGCGGGAGTCTCCCAACCTTGACCCTAAGACAGAAACCACCTGAGTTTCTCATGTCCTGGGGATGTAATGGCTCCAGGAGGGAAGTGATACCCAAGTGCTGTGTGTGCTTCTGGAGGTCACTGCAGCACTTGTTTTTCAGCAGCCAACCTGGCTGCTCCCTCCAAGGACATGCCACGGCATTGCTCTGGCAGCCTTGGGCCATGCCAGCTGCCCCGCACCACTTTTTGGGAAGCTTTTGGAATGAGACAGAACATGTCTTTTGTCCGTTGTACATGGACTATCTTGGGCAATGCTCTGGTGTCTGTTTGGGCCTGGGACTGTGGGGTGAATGCTGGGGGAATGTGGAGCCAGAGCTGCAGGATGGGAGCACCCTGTTTTGGGACAGGCAGAGGAGAGGGAAGGAAGTGGGGGATGTGAGGTGTTGGGCGGTGTTAGCTTCAGGGGTCATGCTGAGGTTGGAGGAACAGAAGCTGCAGGTTGAGAGGAACTGAAAGCAGGAGGCGGAGGCAGGAGGGCATTCAGCGACCTCACAGACATCCCAAAGATTGCATGATCAGGAGCTGAGGGAATTGGCTGTTGAGGAGCTGTGGGTGCCCCTGCTGGTTGTGCTGGTGCTGAACACCTTCCCTCCAGGCAGCGCTGGTGGTAGAGAAGGCACTGGGTGACCTCTGGATCCAGCTGCCCTGCATCGACCAGCTGGGCAGCTGCACCTACAACGACGTCTGCAGCATTCTCGATGAACTCATCCCACCTGGCACGCCCTGCCCGGAGCCCCTGCTGACCTATGGCATCCCCTGCCACTGCCCCTTCAAAGCGGTACGGCCGAGCCCCCGCGGTGGTGCTGGCAGCGCCACTGGGTACCACTGTGCCCTTTGCTGCTGGGCTGGGCTTTTGGCTGACCTTTTGCCTGTCTGTCCCCTCTCTCCACAGGGCTCCTACTCCCTGCCAGCCAGCGATTTTGACGTGCCCGATGTGGAACTCCCTTCCTGGATGACCAACGGCAACTACCGTGTCCGGGTGGTCGTCAGCAACGGTGGGGAGGAGCTCAGCTGTGTCAAACTGGCCTTCTCCCTGCACTCCCACTGAGGGGTGGGACACCATCCCTCCTATCCCCACCAGCTTGGTCCCCTGTTCCATCCCATCCAGTTGCATCCCATCCTGTCCCAACCCATCCCTGTGAGGTCCATCCTCCTGCTGTCAGGAGGAGGCAGCCCCTGTCCTTCCCCCAGTGCCTCCTCTCCTGCTTCACCCAGAGAGGGCCCTCTGGCTGTTCTGCTGTCCCCAAACCCATCACCAGGGTGTCTCCTGCCTGGACAGGGTGGCCTTGGAGCTTAACCTCAGCATGACCTGGGGTTGTTATTTTTTATCCAGTTTCTTTTTTTTTTTTTTTTCTTAATCCTATCAGCAATTTTAGACAAAAACATTCCAGGGAAAAGCAGTATTTCTTGGAGCAATCCGTGAGGATGAGGGGGTGTTTGGGAGTGCCGGGGCAGGCTGGAGATGCAGAGGGTGTCCCTGCTTACCACCGTCTTTGGCCAGAGCATGAGGCTGTTTTGCAGAAGTGTCTCCAAAGTGGCTGCAGGAGACCTGTCCCCACAGATCAGCTTTGAATCTGCTGCATCCCTGTCCTGCACAGGGAACCAGCTTGGTGTCATGAGGCACCTGTGAAGGCACCTCCCCATGCCCCTCCTGTGGCAAACATCAGGAACACAGGAGGATGGAAACCACCTGACCCCACATGGACATTCCCACTTAGGGGGGACCAAGAGGCTGGTGATGCTCCCAGCAGCAGAAGAGGTTGCTGGTTGATGGCTGTGCTCACCCCAAAGGGGGACACAAGGCCGTGATGAGCTGCTGGGGCACAGCCTGGCTGAGGACCAGTCCCACTCATCTCATTTTTCCTCTGGGAGAGGATGCTGCACTGGGACTATCCTTCCCCTGTGCTGGCAGAGGCACCCAAACACAGCAGCATCCTGAACATGGGGTAACTGGGAGATGACCATGAAGACCAGCAGCCTCGATCCTATTTGGGGGCACCCTGGCTGTGGCTGGGGACCGTCATGTGGGCAGGCAGTGTCCTTGCTGCAGCTTCAGGCAGGGCGTGAGCCTGTCATCACTTCTCTATGGCAGCCACCCACATCCCTTGCTGTCCCTGCCTGCTTGTGTTATTTAGCCCCTCGATAGGGCTGGTCTTCTACAAGCACTTTATATGCCTTAACTGCTGCGGGTGTTCCTCCACCACGCAGATGTGCTCCCCCTGCCTTTCTGTGCCCTCCACTCGCTTTGTTTCACCCTGTGGCTTTGCCTGGAGAAGCACTAACCCTCTGCCCCTGCTCCCCTTCAGTGCCAGAGCAGCGACCTCCTTTTGGGCAGGTTCTGCAGGTTCTTAATAAATCTTTTTACCAGGATGTGGAGCTGGGCCTCTTGTTGCTGGGGATGACCTGGAGGTGACATTTATTTCCCTGGGAATAGTGTGGATGTGGGTGTGAGCTGGGGGAAGTGGAGGTTATGGGGTGGGTGCAGCGATGAAGGGTGCTGTGGCCAGTGGAGCTGAGCAGCCCCGAGGCCAGTTCCTGTGTGAGGGGCAGGACAGGGATTTGCAAACGCTGCTTTTCTGATGTGGGGACACAGGGACACAGCCATGGCCCAGGGGGTCACAGCCCATGCGGGGGGCCTTTGAGGGTGTCTCTCATCCTGGTGACCTTCTATAACCCTGACACCTGCATGGCTCTGCAGGCCTTGCCCCAAGGAATAGCCCTGCTGCGGGGGATCACAGAATCACAGAATCAACTAGCTTGAAGAAGATCTCTGTGATCATGACCTCGCTCTGTGAGTCCAACCCGTGACTGAACACCACCATGTCCACTATAGCGTGGTGCTGAGTGCCACGTCCAGTCTTTCCTTAAATACCTCCTGGGATGGTGACTCAACTATCTCCCTGGGCATCCCATTCCAGTATCTAATCACTCCCTGTGAAGAAAGTCTTCTTAACGTCCAACCTAAACACTCCCTGGCACAGCTCAACACCGTGTCGCCTTGTCATGTCGCTGGTTGCCTGGGAGCAGAGCCCGACGCCAGCTGGATTCACCGTCCTTCCAGGGAGTTGTAGAGAGTGAGAAAGCCACCCCCGAGCCTCCTCCAGGCCGAACAACCTGAGCTCCCAGACAGCACTCGTGCTCCAGACCGCTGCCCAGCGCCGTCCCCGTCCCTGGCCGCCGCTCGCCGCCCGCGGGGGCTCGAGGCTCGGCTCCCGCCTTTCCCCACGCGGGGCCGNCCGGGACACGGACCGGGCGGGACAGGCACCGGGGGGCTGTGCGTGGGGGCTGTCAGCCGCCTGTCAGCCGCCTGTCAGCCCGCGGCGTGCTCAGACACCCGGGGGGCGCGGGGTCCCGGCAGTGCCGCCGTCCCGCGTGGGTGCTCGGGCGGCTTGGGCGCGCTGACAGCACTCGGGGCTCCAGGGCCTCGTTGGCAGCCCTTGTGCATGGGCGGGTGCTCAGAGCCTGGGGGTCCTGGCAGTTGACAGGGGTGCTGGGGGTCCCGGAGGTTGCTAGAGGCTGACATGGGTGTTGCGGGGCGTGCTGGCGATGCCCTGCATGAAGGCTGTCCCCCCATGGGGCTCCTCTCGGAGTGTCCGGGCGTGCCGTGCAGCGTAGGGGGCACGGCCCCCGATGTGAGGTGCCGGGGAGGGTGCGGGATGCTATGCGGCACCGGGAGGGTGCAGGGAGCCCCATACTCTGCCGGTTTCAGCTGTGCTGCTCTGTGGAGGGCCAAGGGAAGCTGGGCAGCACAGCCTGGTTGGGGTGGGAGCTGTGGATCCTGGTGGGGTTTGTGCCCAGCAGCCTCCGTAGGGGGAGAAGCCAGGCTATGGGAACCAGGCTATGCTCTGAAACGTTGGAAAGGCGAATCTCAGGGTTCTCTGGAGCTGTCGGAGCACTGGGTAGCATAGGGACAAGAGGACTGATGCTATGACTGGGAGGTGTCAGGCTGGCATGGTGGGCTGGGGAGGGGGCTTGTCTGTGTCCTCCCTCCAGGCAGGGCAGGGGGATCTGGCAGCACTGGCTCTCCCTTGTGTCTTGCAGAGGTGGGTTATTACAAGTGGTGTTTTGGAAATGAAGGATTTAACATGCATGGTGGGAAGCGGCAGTCAGTTCTGCTGTGAAACTCACTTTTCCAGAAGATTTCCTGATCTGTACACAGCCCCAGCTCAGCTGGGGAGAGCTGTCAGGGTCAGCAGCAAGTCACATCTTGCTTTTGACTTCTGGCATGGGGCTGTCACTGTAAGGGAAAAATTGCTGTCACTGCCCCCCAGCTTTCCTAACAGGATGAAATTGCTTCTGTGTGTGGGTAGCAAGAAAAGCACATGGAAGTGGCTGAGGAGTTGAGTTTGAAGTGGAAACCGAATGTCGATGTTCCTGCTTTTGCTGTTTCAAATGATGAGGAAATGGCGTAGTGGGGTTTTGCTTTGGTTTGTTGTGTGGATGAGACAAGTTTTGCAGCTTTTCTTGTTGATTGCGGGAGAGCAGAGTGCTCGCTCCCTGCTGCTACGCAACCTTTAATGCAGACACAAGGCAGGCAAGTCATGATGAGTGCATTTCCCTGGCTCTTCAAAGCAGAAAGCAGATGGGCCTGCTTGAAAGGGAAAAAAAATCCAGAGGGAGCGATCAGGCAGAGTGATGTCACCACGTGTTTATCTTGGAGTCGCTGCTGTTGGGTACTCTGGATGCTGTGTGGGCCATCTTTGGGAAGGGTACCCATGCCCAACCCAGTCCTGCACCCCCTCTGCCCACTCTCCTTGCCCCCTGCCAGCCCGTGGTGCTTGGCAGAGCCTCCCAGGTTTCTCTCCTGCCCCTCGGGCCGTCACCAGTGACAAATAGCTTCTAACGCTTTCCTTGTGTAAACTCCTGCTGCCGCTCTTCCTGGTCCCTGCCTTGCTGGATCGCCCTGCCTGCGGCGGAGCCGGTTCGGGACACCATTACGTGTCCCAGCTGTGAGGGAGGAGGCTGGGCAGGAGTGATGCATGCACTGCCAGCCAGCCTCCTCGCTGCTGCTCCAGAGCCTGGTATTCCATGGGACGAACTGCTGCTTCCTGCTGCTGGTGTTGCCCGGTGCCGCAGGAATTACAGCACCGCTGTTGTGGCCTGGATAACTGCTCCAGAGCAGCTGGGATCTGGAGCATCCAGACTGGAGGAAAGACCCTTGCTCCCTGCTACCATTCTGATTGACAGGCTGGACCCTCCCAGTGGTTGCAGCTCTTGGCTTGTTTTCCATGTAGCATCCAGTTTTGCAGAGTGGTGCTCTGAGGAATTCCTGGGTGCTGTGGGGGTGAAGCAGCACCCAGGCTGAGCATTCCCTGCACAGCCAGATGTGTTGGTCTCTGCTGAGGTTGCATCTGGCAGGTGCTTGCGTGACTTGGTGGGTGCATGAAGAGCTCTGGCAGGAAACGAGACAGTTTTTTGCAGTAGTAACATTTCTCTGCTGCTTCCTCTTGCTCCCAGTTCTTTACCAGTACTGAGGAGTGGGACAGAGAGCACTAGGACTGCTGGGGCAGGCGTGGTGCCTGGGGCATGACAACCCAGAGGAGCCGTGGGGCAGGGACTGGGTCACCAGTCTGTGGTGCAAGAGCCTTACACATAATTTCCCTGCCTCTGGTGCTCCTTCCCAGTGGGTGTTGGGGATACTGGGTGTGGCACGTGTGGGAATTGAACCAGCTGACTGTTTTCCAGACAAAGGCATGAGGTGTGTGTCCTTGGTGAGGTTTATGGTGGTGCTCCTGGCTTGCTGGACACTGTTGGAGTTTCTGCTGGAGCAAGAGTTCAGGCTGTGTAGGTGCCTCATCGTGGGAAGTCCCTTTTCTCCATAGGCACCTCCCTGGCTGTGAAACCTTTGGGGCATGTTTTGCTGTCAGCACATGGTCTGTGCTCCTCTCCGATGGCAGTATAATAAATTTTTGTAAACATTCTCTTTAATAAAAAGTCTTCAATAAGAGGGAAAAAAAAGGGAAAAACAAAAAAGAGAAGTTAGGAAACTTTCCCTTCCCTGGCAAGAGCAAGCTGTTCCCTTGCGAGTTGAAAGCAGTTACACTTTCCTGGCCCGTTCACTTGACAGCCCTAGTCCCGAGAGCCAGAGCAGGGGACTGGAACAGTGCCAGCATGTCCCTTTCCCCACTGCCTGTGGTGTCACATTCGCCACCCTTAGAGCAGGGCTACGCAGCTCCCTTGCCTGACATGAAGTGGGTCACATCCAGGCTCTGCCTGCAGGATCCTGACCCCGTTCTGTCTGGGTGTGCCCAAAACATGGGCACGAGCCTGAAGGAAGAGCCAGTGGGAATGTGCCGTGCACCTTTGACCTTAGGACATGCCAGGTCTGTGATTGCTTGGGCGGGAGCATGTGGCTGTATAAAAGCCCTGGAGGAGACCTTGCTCTGGCAGCGCGAGCCGGTCTCTCTGCACAATGGCTGACCCCAAGGAGCCTGGGAATGGGGCTGTTGAGCTGGGCACCCCTAATGCCGCTGCCCCCACAGGGACCATGTCCACCCGGCGCCTCCGCAGCGAGGACTACAATGACTACAGTTCCACGGACGTCACGCCAGAGGGCAGCCCTCCCGACGGCATGAATGGCTTCGCCCACCCCGAGTCCTACCAGCGCTTCGGGGAGACCAATGGGACAACGTGAGTGATGCTTCCCTCTTTTCTGGGCTGGCCTGGCACTGGGGATGGTGGAGGAGGTCATGGTGGCTCCATGCTGCCTGCTGACTTTGCTAGAGGTTGGTGGAACTGTGGTTTTGTGGGGGGTTCTCATGAGGGTGATGAGGGCAGAGCTGTGGTCCTGCATCTGTGGGGTGCTGGCACCAAGTGAGCAGCTGCCCCAGTGTTGCTCTTTGCTCTCTGGTGAAGCTGGGTTTCCTGGCAGTGGGCACTGACTGAGGCTTTTCCCAATATTTTCCCGCTCTGCCTTTTTTCAGCGGGGAGCTCTGGCAAGCAAACAGCATTCCCAGATTCAGAGGATATATGAGCACTTTGCAGCCATGTTCTGGGGGCTTCTTTGTGCCTGGGTGTGCAGAGGATGCTGTCTTTGTCTGGCAGAGACTGATCCCTTCAAGTCACGGACATTCCTTATGCAGCTCCATGGTGCTGCGCTGTGCTTTCACTGGGTTTTTCAAATGCCCACCTAAAATCTGTTCACTCCTTACTTTCACACCTAGCTCGGTCCCAGCTGACTGAGCTGGGTTCAGGGGACAGGATCGTGACCTCCATGTGTTCCCTGCAACAGTTCAGAGCTGCTGTGGACCCTTAACAGGATAAGCTGTGTGTGGGTGTGGGCACCTGCTGACAGTGACCTCTGCATCTGCTCTCTCTCAGGTGGTACCAGACCCTGATCCATCTGCTGAAGGGGAATATTGGGACGGGGCTGCTCGGGCTGCCTCTGGCTGTGAAGAATGCTGGGATCCTGGTAAGGCAGCTCAGCCCTGCTGTGCTGGAGCTTGTGGGACAGAGTGACCCTGGGGCACCGGGCAGCTCACATAGCCAGTGTTGGGGATGTTAGGGCTTGAGTCCCTGCCCAGATGCCGCTCTCAGTGTTTGGTGACTTGCACATGTTTGCACCCCAAGCTCTGTGGCTTTGTTTCGCTGCTGACAGTTTCTGCTGCTCCTGCATTGTTGCTGCCTGCTGTGAGGGAGTTCAGTGTGGGAGCTGGGCCTGTGGTTTCCTCTGCTGGGGTCAGGCAAGATGCTGTGTCCAGGTCATGACCTCTTCATCACCTGCCTAGTAGAGATGTGCAAGATAGTTTGGAAAACAATCCTGGAAACACTTTGCTACACCCAAACTGCCCCAACTGGCTTCTTTTGCATCATTTCTGCCAAGCTCGTGGCTCTGTCAGGTTACTTGGTCCTGGAGGGCTGGTTCCTGGGAGCTGCACCAGCGCTCTGGTTCAGCCTTCAGCGGTGTTTGCACTCGCTCAGCCCGTAGAGTTCTGTCTGGAAGTAGAAGGTACCGTGCAGCTCTGCCTTTGGCCATCAGAGTGCAGCCTTCACCCTCTCTTCCCTGCAGCTGGGTCCTCTGAGCCTGATGGTGATGGGAGTCGTGGCTGTGCACTGCATGGGCATCCTGGTGAAATGTGCCCATCACTTCTGCAACAGGTAAGGAGCAACTCCCCTTCTCGGCCCTGCAGCTCCTATGGTTCTTCCCTGTTGCCCAAAAATACCTGGGGTTTTTCTGAAGCCCCTCAGCAGCAAGTTGCCCATGCCAGAGCCTCAGATGGGAGCTGCTCTTCTTTTTCACAGGAGCTGTTGATGTCACTATTTGCCTTGGGAACTAGCAGACAGGGCTGATGTGATGACCCCTCTCCCTTCTCTGGACAGGTTCCAGAAGCAGTTTCTGGACTATGGAGGTGCCGTGATGTATGGGCTGGAGGCAACTCCCAGTGCCTGCCTGAGGACACATGCCATCTGGGGAAGGTACTGCCCCCCTGCCCCAGGCAGGGACTTGTCTTTGAGCCCAGCATGTGCTGCAGCTGGGACAGAAGAGCCTCTGGTCACTGAGCTGTGTCAGCAGATAAGGACAAGTGACATGAAATGCTGTTTGGCTCACCTGCCCGGAGTGCTCAGTGTCCCCCAGCGGGTAATGCTGATGTCTTTGATCCTGTACCATCCCCAGCCAGATGTGACTTACACTAAATGCGTGGGATAACTAAGTCTCCACAGCATAACAAAGGGGTGAATAGGGTCTTGCAGTGCTGGCCCATCTTGCTAGACATGGAACATGTCCAGTGGCTGCTCCCTGCCCTGTGGGTGTCCCACATTACTTCACACAGATCATTGCTCGTCAGGGGATGGGAGCATTTGCCTCTTCCTGTGTGCAGGGAGTGTTGTCTCTGACAATACAGCAGCAAACTGGAGATGCTAAACCCAAAAGGGAGACTTCTCCTGGGGCTGATCCTGACCCTGTGGAAAGGATGGGAGGGGGAGACTGGAAAGCCTGAGGTTGGGTGGAGAGATGGTCCTCTCTCCTGATCACAAAGAAGTGAGCTGGGTGTGCTCTGACCTGTACACCCCAACCTTGGGGAGTGCAGCATCGCTGCACTGTGCAAGTGCAACCCAAAGCAGCCCAAGTGGGCTCTTATTTCTGTATGATCTGGCTGACAAATGGTCTTCTCTTGCTTTCCAGACGTATAGTGGGACTTTTCCTGATCATCACTCAGCTGGGTTTCTGCTGTGTGTACTTCGTCTTTCTGGCGGACAATCTGAAACAGGTTGGACTTACACCTCCTTCATGGGCTGGGGGGAGGTGAGAGAGTGTGAAGGTGCTTGGGTTGTTCTTAGCTCCTGTGTCCTGTGCCCTGTTTTCCACTAAAGGTCTGGTTTCTGTAGGATATGCTACTCACAAAAGTCCACTCCTCTGTCTAGATACTTTGGAGGATTGGTTTTCCCGTTCAAACAGAGCAGGTTTTCCTGAAAATCTCTGTGATTTTGCAGAGGTGCTGGAGGTGTCTGTGTTGCCCAGGAATAATGGGGCCATTCTTAGTGAGGGAACAACAGGAAAGGGATGAAAGCAGAGGGACTGTGCCTTTTCTATCCTGTCCCCCTTGTTAATTGGTTTATTGGTGTTGATGGTAATGTGTGGGTTCCAGGACCTGCTGGGAACCTCTCTTCTCCCTTCCTTGGATCTGTTTGCATTCCAGTTTCTTTCCTCATCCTGTGGCTCTGAAGCTTAATTACATCTTTAGAGAAAGAGTTTCTTCCTGCCAGGCCTCAGGAGGAAATAAACAGAAACCCTGAACCGCTTGGCTGGCTCCTGTTCTGTAAGAAACTGGGAATAATGAGTCCCCATTCCCAGCCTCTACCAGCTCAGTGCCTTGCAGGCACTGCTCAGCTTTTTTCCCCGTGTGCTCCTGCTCTGCTCTTGCAGCAGTGGTCTGGTCACTGCCACCATGGCTGTGTCCTTTGTGAGACCTTCAGTGATGGCCATCAGCTTCAGAGGGGGCTCCTGGGGAGCAAGGGGGAGTCTCTGCAGTGTGAGACCCTTCCTCTGCTCCTGGAGCAGCAGCTAAGGAGATTTCCATTGTGGGGTGGCAGGAGGAGTAAATGGGTCAACACTGGTGATCTGACCTCACCTGCCCTGAGAGCAGGAGGGACCAGGGTGTGTGCAGGGGCCAGGCTACTGCTGGCCCCCACCCCTGGGAACAGCCCCCTGCTCCACTTCAAGGTGGATTTCTTTCTCCTCAGCCCCTCACATCAAAGACTGAAGGCTGTCTCAAGCCTCAAGGGAAATTTGCAAAAACCTGCAAATCCATACCATTTTTTTAGGCCACATGTGGGAAATCCCTTGGCTTTGGTTTTGGAATTTTTTTGGGTGGGGAGAGGGGAGTGTTGCTTGTTTCTTTTTGTGGTGAGGAGTAGCGTGTTAGGTGGAGAATCATGGTGCAGGTGGTATCTTGGGCGAGGTGCCGCTGTGTTGGGCAGGGCTTTGGTTTGGAAAATGGCTTTGGAGCAAGCCATGAAGAGGCAGGGCAGGCTGGGGCTTGAGCAGCACTGTCCCATGGGTGCGTGGCCCTGCACTGCCCTCTCCCAAAGAGAATGCTGGTTTACAGAGAGTTCTTCAGCCTCTCCTCTGGGGCAGGACTTGCTCTGAAGCAGGTTAAATCAGTTTTCAGGCTGCTCTTTGCTGTGCTGACTGGACAGGACCTGGTACCTGAACCAGCTTGGTCATAGTTGTGTTGGTGATTCAGTGAGCCCAGGCTCTTGGGAGGGATGGCTCAGCCTGGGCCTGAGCTACCTCTAGAAGTGAGCACATGGCCTGAAATGCCTTTGGAATTAAAGACCACAAGGAAAGGATGATTTGTCATGAAGAAAGTGGACTTGGGGGCCAGCAGTAATTTCCAGATGTCCTTGCATGTGAACAGGGTGCTGGGTAACTGAAGGACTATGTGACTTAGATAACAGCCTGGTGCAACAAGAGGAAAAGGACCTTTGGAAATAGCACTTAGTGCCTCTTTTCTCTCTTCTCAACTGACCTCGTGGGCAGTGCAAACATGCAGCCAGTGCTCTCTGCCCTCTGTGTGCCTGGCTGTTGAGTCCTCCTGCTCAGTGAATCTGGGCTCAGGCAGGATTTGCTGTCCTGGCTCAGGTACCATAGCCAGACCCACCTCTGCCCCCTGCAAGATAACCGGGATTTGCTTCAGAACTATCTGAAAACACGTGTTAGTTTGATTTTAATCAGCTAGCTGTGTTTGAAGTGAGCTCTTGGGGTGCTCTGGCCCACCTGGGATGGGCTGCTAAGATCTGTGGCTTTTAGACCTGTGTGATGGGGCTCACCAGGGCTTTCTTCCTGTGCTTCCCCAGGTTGTGTCTGCTGCAAATGGGACCACCAATGACTGCAGCTCAAACAGGACGGTGGCGATGACCCCCACCATGGACTCCCGCCTGTACATGCTTTCCATCCTGCCTTTTGTGGTGCTGCTCACGTTTATCCAGAACCTCAAGGTCCTGTCCATCTTCTCCATGCTGGCCAATGTGGCTATGCTTGTCAGCCTTGTTGTGATCTACCAATACATTGTCAGGGTATGTGTTTGGCTCCGCTCTCTCATTTCTGTGCTGCTCCATGTTTTGCCAGGTGGAGGGAGCTCAGCAATGGGGTATTTGAATGCTGTGGGGTACTGCTTGTTCCTGATGGTTCCCTCTGCTATGCAGGGCTCTCCCTGCAGCATGGAGCTGTGACAGGGAGTGATGGGAACAGGCCACATCTTCCCCATCCTCTCTGTGTCTGAACTCTGCATGGGCTTTTTTCCAGGACATTCCTGATCCCAGAAACCTGCCTCTAGCAGCAGCCTGGAAGACCTACCCTCTGTTCTTTGGCACTGCAATCTTTGCTTTTGAAGGCATTGGCGTGGTAAGTCTGGCGTGTGGCAGTGGGACTGCTGCACAGGAGGCTCAGCCTTGCTTGGACTTGCTGCAGCACCTGCTCTGCTTTGCAGCTGCACTTGAACTTCTCTGACAGTAGCCCAAATTCTGGGTAATGCTGTTAGCTTTAGCTCCAGGCTGTCTCCTGGGTCAAACTCTGGTCCTTCCATCTGAGGCTGGAGGAGCACATGTTCCAAACCTCAGGAGGTTGGTTGCTGCTTTAGATCTGGCAGTAGATTGGGAATCACACCAGCCTCTGCCTTGGGCTCTGCTGACTGACCTGCTGGTGAGGAATTGTCCTGAGTCTTGTTACCAGGCTGAATCCTGAAGTTGCCTAAATGGGAGGTCAAGAAGTGTGTCATGAAAAGATGTGATCCTTCCCTTTCCACCCTGCTGCGGAGGCACCGAGCTCTCCCTTTGGCAGCCGTGTGGCCCCAGCCTGCCCATGCAAATGGGCCTCTCATGCAAGATGCTGTAAATAGACCAACTGTGTCTGTGAAAAAAGCTAGGTGGGTGGGTGGAGAGTTTAATGACTCTTGAAGATGTTGTGGGTTGTTTCCGGGAGCTCCCTTCAAAGGACAAAAAAATGTTTTCATCTCTTAATATAAGCTGGCTGTGTAAACACAGGGCTGCAGAGGGCCAAGTCCGTTACAGGAGTGTTTACTGAATGCTATGCTCTGGGCAGAGCGTTCTTGCCAGCACTGAGGCACATATGCTCTCTTCCTCTCATGACTTGGAGGTGAAGAAGCAAGTAAAAGTTTTTCCTGTTCTGCCTCGTCACCAGATCTGCCACTGTGTCTCTTCTTGAAATCAACACCACCCAAGGACAGCTATAAAATTGTTTGCTGAAGGCCTATATTTAGTACTAGTAGTGTAGAGGTGAGAGAATTACCTCTGTCCTTCGTCTTTTTATTGTCCTGCCTGGTTGAAATCTGTCCAGACAAGCTTGATAGTAGAGGAGAGTGTGTCTTGGTCTTTCCAGGATTTGCTGGGGAAAATAGGACAGTGTAAAATAGCGAGCATGGCTGTGCTGTTTTGGGGTGCAGAGTGTAATGCCGCCAAGGTATGGGGTGGTTGGCATTGTCCCAAGACCCAGCACTGGGCACAGTTCCTGCAAGGGCAGGGAGCAGCTCCCATCTTTAAGACAAGGGCATGGGTGATCTTAAAGATCACCCATGTGAGAGACTCGCTGTGCCAGGCTTGAAGGTCTCCAATGGGAGCACAGAAGTCGGATCTCAGCATAGTTTTTTTTTTCAGCTGGATTCTCCAGGCTCCATGTGGGATTATCCCATGCCCTGGCATGAGCTGTGCTTGGCCATGGGGCTGCTCCTCCTGCTTTTTGGGGGTATAGAGGAACGGGCAACCTGCTGCTCTGTCATCTTCCTTCTCCTCTTCTTCCAGGTGCTGCCTCTGGAAAACAAGATGAAGAACCCCCGGCAGTTCCCAGTCATCCTCTACGTGGGGATGACCATTGTCACCATCCTGTACATCAGCCTGAGTGTCCTGGGGTACCTGCGCTTTGGGGCAGACATTCAGGCCAGCATAACACTCAACCTGCCCAACTGCTGGTGAGTCCCTGTGGGCAGTGGAGGGACTGGAGGGTGAGGAATGAGGGGACCAGACAGGAAGGTGGGAGAGGAGGACTTCACTCCTTAAGGGAAGTGATCTAGGTGAGCTTGAGGAAGCTTGAGGAACTGTGCTGTGGGCAAACTTCAAGGAGTTTGACAAGGCTTGTCAGATGCATGGGCTGGAAGAGGCTTGTTGCTGTAGTGTCTGAGCCTGATCTTGGAGCTCAGGCTGCTTCATCAGGGTCCCTGGTGGTCTCTGCTTGGGTAGGTGCAGCTCTTGCCTTTTTCTTGGAGCCTTGTGGCATCTTTTTGGGGTTCAACAGTGCTCTGGCTAGCAGATGTTGAACACACATACAGCTGTACCAGAACATCTGGTAACATTTGTACAGAACATTTGTACAGAATTGTGCAAAACCCACTTCTCTTCCTCCAATGTAGCACGTGAAAAACCAACCCAAAGCTGGGAGCTCCCAGAGGGAGTGAGATGTGACATCTTCATGTGTGGGTTGTGTTCCTTGTTTGCAGCCCTGGAGCTCAAACTCCCACTTCTGGGCTCCACATTGTGTCTGGATGTGGCTGATCTTGAGCCAGTGCTTTGCTTATGAGCACTGGTGCCATGAGGATACCCCTTCCTAATGTGGGGGCTGAGCTCTGCAGCAGCCTCCCAAATCTGTCTGATCTTTGGCATCTGGTGAAACCTCTTGAGATGCTCTAGTTTCTGTCTGGACCCCTTTGCCTGCTTGCCTGGAGGGGTTGTTTCTGTTTCTCCTTTTGCCAGGGCTGGTGGCTGTTGCAGCAGCTGCCCAAGCTGTGTGCTGCTCTGTCCCTGAGGATGGGTGGCTGCTCAGTGTCACGGCGCCATATTCATCCACAGGAGAAATGCAAGCAGTTCTCTTTGATGGTCTCTGCTGGCTTGAAATCCTGCAAGAGACCAGAGTGAGACCTGGAGCTGCCTGTCCTCCAGCCCATCCTCTCTGCTCCTAGTAGCACCCAGCACCTTGCAGTGGGACTCACTGTCTCACTTGTTGGAGTAAATTTGGGCAGGACTCAAGTTCTGAGTCACTGGGGCTTCCACATGCTGTCCCTGTAGAGCTGCGCAGCTGGGGCTCTGGAGACAGCAAAGATTTGACAAAAATCTAGCCTGGTTTTGCTTTAATTGTTGCTGTGTGGGTTTCTTTTCAGTTTGAGTGCAGGGATGTTCTTTTCATGCTGGGTCTGTGTAGTGACTGCACTGCTGGATGTTGGTGTTGGTGTGGTAGAAGATCCTGCTCCTGCCAAGAGCCTTGTCTTGTCCCCTGCAGGGGTTGGGAGCTCTGCCAGGTCCCTGCTCTCATTGGGGAGGGATGGGGCTGGTGGAAAGGTGTGCCTGTGTTGTAGGGAGGTCTGAATCCCACCATGCCAAGCACAGGAGGTGTGAATCCCTTCTGCTCAGTAGACTGAAGTACAGTGTGGAGGGGATGAGATGCTGCTATTTCTCCTGAGGGTGGAAAGCAGGTCATTTCCACATTTGGGCTCTGCATGCCACAGCCTGCTATGGCATCTGCTGACCTGAAATGCTGCAAAGGGGCTTCTGCAGGGAATCTCAGCTCTGTTTGCCCTGAAGAATGAGATTCCCTTAGAACACGTCCTTAGGATAGGATTACTATGACCTGCTAGACTACAGAGAGAAGAGTGCAAATCCATGTTTCTAGGAGTATTCACTCCTTCTGTCTTTTCTTAAAGTAAACTACTTTTCTGAAAGTAAAGTATTCTGAAGTTACTTCTCTAAAAGTAACTGTTGGTTTTTTGGATAGTGAGAAGAGCCCTTTGGAAGCAGTGTCTTCTGTGGGGAAGCCTGGGCACGTGGCAGGGCAGGTGCAAGGAAGGTGTGTTGTGGTCCTTGTCACTCAGCACGCAGGACACTTTGATGTTTGTGCCTGTTGCCTCTTGGCAGTGGATGTTGGACTTGGAAATGGGTTATCTCAAGTAAGGGCTGTGATGGTTGAGATAAAGTCTTCACTACCACTCCTGTGGATTAAACCACAGGTGTTGGGTGAAGACTTGCTCTTGAAATGCATGTCTTGCCCATCCTGCCTTGCCCCTGGGTTTTCTTCCTGGCAGTAAAAGGCTGGGCTGCAGGAGCTGGTCATAAGGGCTGTGGGTGAGAAGTCATGGGGTTTGCCTGCAGCCTGGGAGACAAGGCATGGATTGTGGTGGACCTTCCTTAGCTGTAGCCATTGCCTGGAGGTCTCCGGAGCAGATTTGGTGAATGTTTCAGGAATCGTTGAGTTACAGGGTGACTAAGGACTTTTCCAGTCTCATTTCTCTGAAACCACAGCTTCCTCAAACGAAGAGTGTGTCAGTTCCCAGTGCCCAGGTCTAACCACAGTGTCCAAAATACAGTGCTGCTGTGCAGAAATCCCTCCTTGCCTCCTAGGAAGGGTTGCCTCACTGCACCATCTGAAGGGTGAAGAAATGCTGTAGTGAGGGGGAAGCTGTTGGGTTGCATGTGGCCGGTTGAAAGTAGGTAATGACAGAGCTTACGGTCCCAGGAGGGTATTTCACTTCTTGCAGCCTTCTGGGATGGCCTGGCATGGAAATCTGGCTGATGCAGGCATTGCTGTGGTTGGCAGAGTGCCTCTCCAGGGCCCTGCATGGGCCTGTGTGTTCTGTGGATCAAGGGTAGTGCTTGAATTCTTCCTCTTCTTGGCATTTAAAATGCCCTTTGATCTTGTTGTCCTGGTTCCTGACCTGTGCAGGACAGGTACACAGCCTTCTTCTGTACTTTTTTTTAGTAACAGCTATTAATCTTGGA
This sequence comes from Tichodroma muraria, assembly GCA_013390105.1. NCBI lineage: Eukaryota > Metazoa > Chordata > Aves > Passeriformes > Sittidae > Tichodroma > Tichodroma muraria. The sequence continues at coordinate 450,218 of WAAG01078197.1, forward strand.
TTGCCCTGGAGCACTTTATGGCTTTTATAGAATCACTTTCTTGGGAATACAGTGATAAGATATGCCAGCCGTGGGTCGGTGGCTCAAGGCTCCTGTGCACGCGTGTGGCTGCACGGGCGCACTCTGGACTCTGGAGATAACTTTGTTCAGTTTGCCTCTGGAACCTCAGGGTAATTCAGGTTGGAGAGGACAGCATGGGATCACTGGGTCCTCTCACCTGCTCATAGAATGGCCAGCTTAAGTGTTGAGTATCAGTAAGGACAGTGATTCCCTACCAATGCAGGCCCTTCTGCCTCTTAACTATCCTTTGGAGATGTGGTTCTGCCCCGTGGCACCAGGTTCAAACAAGAAAATAATCACTTGATCCCTATCCTTAACCTCCTGGCTGTGCTTTTGCTAACACAGCCTGCTTTGTGATTGACCTTCATCACTGCAGGGTCCTGCTACTGGCTGATGTTCAGTCTGCTGCCCACCAAGACCCCCAGCTTGTTCTCCTGGCCCCAGCCCTTCCCATGTGTGGGAATTTGTGTTTGCACTTGAGCTTTGTCTGTGACATCATGTTGTTGCTCCACACTGTGTCAGCCATTTCTTCCAATTTGATCTTGCTTGGAATTTGCTGAGAATGTGCTCTGGATCACTGAAAGCTCATCCAGGTCACTGATGAGGATATTTCCATGACTGCCCCTTGGCAAATCCCTGCTGGCTGTTCACTGTCCAGTATGTGCCTGGAAATGGATGCCAGGAGAACTTAACCCATACTGTTCTGGGGACTGAGATGAGGCTGATTAGCCTGTACCTTCCCTCGTCCTTCTTGAAGGTGGATATTATTCTTCCCCCAAGGCAGCAGGACCTCTCCCTGAGCACCCTGCTCTCTTGAAGATGATAAGGTGGCTTCAGGCTCCTGTAGGCTGCAACCTTGAATACATCTGGTCTGGTCCCATAGACTTGTGTGCCATTCCATTCACTTAGGTGACCCTAACTCCATCTGTGGGAAATGTTTGAACTGCCACTAGCGTTCAAAGCTGTCTTGCATGGGAATACTTGGATTTCTGTGATTTAAGGCTGTTGTAGAAGGTGGATGCTGAGACTCAGCATACAGAAGGGCACAGGCCCGAAGAAGGTAGAGGGAAGGCGGGAGCCAGCTCCATTCCTCAGCTTGGATCCACCACATATTTACCCAAGTGGTATGGCCAGGACCCATGTTTCCTGCTTGGTTAGTGTGTCCTGAGTTGGGGAAGGGCTAGGACCAGATGTGAGGTAACCAGATGTTACTTCTCTTTTGGAGAGGCTTTTTCTGCTGCTGGGGAGCTGAGGGCAGAGATGAGGCTGAAAGGTGCCTTTTGGTCACCTGTGATGGGCTCTCTCCTGCAGCCACACTGTATCACTGCAGGATCTGGGACATGGTGAGATTTGACTTGGGGTGAGCCCAAGGTGCTGTTAGCAGCCTGTCCGCTCTCTGCCTTCCTTCTGCACAGCCCAAACTGCTCTTTTAATTCTCTTCCCCCAGACATGTATCATGCAGCATTCCAAAAATAGCTGCTCTTTTTTGTTTGATGGAGGAGGCTGAGTTGCCTGCTCACATCACTTTGCTTTTGGAACATTGTCGTGTTCACTCTGAGTGGAAGCGCAGACTTATCCCAGCAGTGCCGTCCTCTTCCCCCTCCTCAGAAGCCAAGCAGTAGCTGGAATGTGTAATCATGGCTGCAGATGATACATGTCTTTGCTGTCTCTTGCTCAATAAAAGTCCTTGTGAATTAAATGCATCGCCCCTAATTTTCTAAGAGCGTTCAGGAGTTGAGACCCCTGCCTCACAAAAGTCCTGGCAGAGCATTCCCCTTCTGCTTTCTGCTGTTGATGTTGCAGGGGTTGGAGCAAGAGCCTGTCTCACTGTGTCCTTGTCCTTTACAGGCTGTACCAAGCTGTCAAACTGCTCTTCTCCTTCGGGATTTTCTTCACCTATGCCGTGCAGTTCTATGTGCCTGCCGAGATCATCATCCCTCCCCTCGTGGCCCGGGTGTCAGCGCGCTGGGGCTGGCTGGTCAACCTGCTCCTCAGAGTGGCCCTGGTCTGTGTGACCTGTGAGTACAAACCACCTTGTCTGACTTTCCCTGTGAGGCTGTGGCACCTCCTTCCCACTGAGCCTTCACCCCTCACGCCAGCACCTCTGGCCCTGCTGCTCTAGCCCTCACAGCTGGCAGTCCCTGGGCCTGGCTAATACAAACCAGTGGGTCACATGGCCACCAAGGAACAGCAGCAGTGGTCCTTTGCCCCCTCTGTATGGGACCAGTCTTCTCAGTGGAGGAGTAGTAAACTGCATTGTTTAGAAGTGGCAGATCCCCATGGAGCTTCAGGCCTGGGGATGGCAATTTTGAAGGACGTCGAGTCCCAGCAGGGTTTGCATGAAACACCCAGCACAGGGCTCAGTGCCAAGGCAGCCTAGCCTAGAGGCTGTTTTCTTAGGCAGTGTGCAGCCAGGCTCCTCGTGCCTGTGTCATGGGGACACGACTGCAAAGGAGTCACTGAGGGATGGGGTGTTCTCGTGCCCACACACTCACTGCAGCACGGAGCACAGCAGGAGACAACTGACAGGGGTAGGTGACCCATAACCAGAGCCCTGGCATGCTGCAGTGTAGTGTGCTGCTGGGCAGGTGTGCCTGGAGGAGCCCCACAGGGTCCTTTCCCTTCATGGTGTGTGGTGCCTGTAGTGAGGTTTTGGTGGAACAGGCTCCTGGCTCGAGCCTGGTGGACCTTTGGGAAAGGTGTGGAGTGAAATCAGGTGGTATCTGATTTTGGCTGGCTTTGATTCCTGAACACTAAATGCTTGCTGTTGTCAGCACAGCTGAGATGCTTGACTGAGCTCCCTGGCGTCCCCTGCTGAAATGGAGCTTTGCTCCATGGCTTGATGCTGCTGAGGCATCAGAGCTGAGCATCAGGGACCTGGCCCTGTGTCCCAGCGGGCTTTGGTTTGGGTTTGAGAGGAGCATGGTGCTAACTCAGAGGTGGTGGAGCTGGCTGAGAGCAGGGTGCTGCTGTTTCTGGCTCTCATGAATGAAAGGCCAGAAGCGCTGCGTTAACCGAGGTGGGCAAGGCCCATCCCCTCTGTGCTGAGTTCCTGATGCCTTGGTGTCCTCAGAGGGTGCAGGGATGAAATCCTGCCATGCTAGGCGATATGCTTTGGCCACCCTTGAACTGTGGGTGAACTTGGAACTTGCTTGTGGGATTGGAGCCTCTCCTGGAGGGTGTTGGGCTGTGCCAAGCCATGGAAGTGAAGGTTTGGAGAGATGGGATGGCTTTAGGCTTCAGCAGTGGCTGTACCCTCCTATTTGGGGGTAGGGAGACAGGAGAGGTGTTGTTGGAAGGATGCAGGTTCCTTTATAGCTCCTTCCCTCACCCTTCCATGTAAGGGATCTCTGTGGCTCCTGCTGAGGATAAAAGCGATTAGGGGGGTTGCATGAATATTCATTGGATGATTGTGTGGCCGCACAACAAGCCCCCACCAGGGCTTTGGCTCTCAAAGAGAGGATGCAGTCTGGTGTATGGGTGTCTTTCAAGCTTAAACTTCAAAACCACCATGCTTAAAACCCCTTTGAATTAATACCTGCAGAAATCAGACCGTTTCCCCGGAGGCTGAGGACTGCAGCTGGTGCTTCAAATCTGCTTGTTTTAGAGGGGAGTTAATAATTTTGTTTACTTTTGAGTCCAAAGAGCAGTGTGGGGTGGGCTGAGGATGCTGTTGGAGGGGAGCTGCTCTCTCCTCAGAGGCTGCTGGAGCAGGGAGGCTGCTTGCAGCAGTCGCCTGGCAGAGCACTCCTTTGGCTCTGTTTAGGGCTGAGTACCAGGATAAACTGGCTCAGGACCTTTGTTGCTGTTTCCCTTGGTGAAGGGATGGTTTATTTCTAGGCTTATCCAGATGACAGTAGTGTTGCAGTAGTGGCACAGCCTCCCAAGCCTTCCTTCTTCTGGAGTTCCATGGGTGATCTTTGGCTCGGGGAGGCTCCAACAGCCTCTTGCCTGTAGCTGATGGCCAAGGAGAGAACAAATCCCTTCAATAAGGAACCTGAGATGTCCCTTCTCCACAGGGGCTGTACCTGCCATGGTTCTAGATGTCTCCTGTTTCTAAGCATAAAAGCTTTCAAAGCAATTTATTTCTCTTGGTCAGTTTATTTCTCCTGGTTAAGCACTGAAAAGAAATCTTTGCTTGCAGAGGGTTTGCTTGTGTTGTGCAGAGCTCTGGTGATGTTACTCTGTCCTCTCCTGGTGCTATGCAGGAGGAGGAGGAGGAGCAGGAATATCCCGGAGCTGGAGCTCAAACTGCTCAGCTCAAGCTGTCAGGAGTCTCCCAGGGGGATTTTCCTTGGCTGCAGTTCCCACCTAACAAATGAGTCCTAACAAATGTTCTCCCCCGGGCTATGCCGTGGGCGTGCTGCTGCTGCTGGAGCAGCTCTAAACACACACAAACCACACGGTTTGATTTGGGGTGGGGGGAGATGCCTTTTTCTTCCCTTCTCCTGCTTTTATGGGGTTTCTGAGGCTTTATGGCTCCCCAGGTGTGGGGAGCAGGAGTGCTGGCTCGCACAGGGGGGTTGGGAATGCTGGCAGCCACCGGCACCCATCCTGCTCAGCCCTGGAGCCCGCTCTGGTGGTGCCCAGGGCGACAAAAGGGTTTGTTAATTTAACAGCTTAATTGCTTCTTGGGGAGGAGTTGCCAGAAAAATATGCAGCCTTCTCTTCTCCCTTGTCAGGGAGGAGGGGCAGAGGTGTGACCCAGCCAGTGGCATCCCTGGGTGGGGTTTTGCTGGATTTGATACAGGGAGGAGGTCTGGGAGGTGGCAGCACTGATGTCGTGTCCGTTCCTTCTCCAGGTGTGCTGGCCATCCTCATCCCGCGCCTGGACCTCGTCATCTCCCTGGTGGGCTCCATCAGCAGCAGTGCCCTGGCTCTCATCTTCCCCCCGCTGCTGGAGATTGCCACCTACTACTCCGAGGGCATGCACCCCCTTGTCATTGCCAAGGACATCGCCATCAGCCTCTTCGGCTTCGTGGGCTTCGTGGTGGGCACGTACGAGGCGCTGGTGGAGCTGGTGGCACCCGCGGCCACCGTGGTGAACACCACCACTGTCCTGGTGCAGTGACCATCCCCTCGCCCCCTAGCCCCTCTGGATGCTGAGCTGGGGGTGCATGGACACCGGGCACTGCTCTCCTGGGAACGGCCTCCCCTCTCCTCTTGGGAAGCATGGTGGGTTTGGTCTGTGAGGGGACGGGGCTGCCCAGCACCGCGGCCGCCCGGCTGCAGCAGGATCCTGTCCCGGGCTCCGTCTGGAAGGTGGGATCCAGGTGGGGCAGTGCCTTCCCTGGGGGCTCTTAGGGCAGGTGGTAGAGCAAAACATTTCCTCTGTAAATATGCACTTTGAGAGGTGAGGAATCCCAGGGATGTAGATTTTATTTTATTATTTTTCTAAATCCCAACCTTTCCATATTTCCCTTGTCCCTTCAGTCAGGGCGGGGAACAGGGACTACTCTTTTTTGTGCCAGTTTGATTTTTTTTTTTTTTTTTTCCCTGAGCACTTTATTTTTGCAGCAACAGACAAACCTCAGCTCAGGTTAGAGAGCATGGAGCTCCCTCCTCACCTTGGCCTTGTGGGGAGGGTGGGCAGAGCCTGAGGTGCAGATCATGCTGGGGCCCACAGCTCTCTCTCAGTGGGATCCCCAGTCGTGGGCACTGGCTCCTGCAGTGCTTCAGCTGTGTTTCCAGCTGCCTTGAGCAGGAAGTCTGAGCAGGCCCTGGAGCTGGGCACTGGGCATGGCACCTCCCTGGCCATGGGGGGTTTGCTGACCCCTGGCCCACGCTTTCAGTAGTGACACTTCTTTATCCCCATCCAACGCACAACCCAATGCTTGGCTTTCAGAAGCTTTACAGAACTGAGGTGTGTGGGGAGCAAACAGGCTCTGCCATAAGGAGGGGCTGAGCTGGCCCCTTTGGGATGGGATGGGGTGTCCCCAGGGGTCACCACATGCTGACCACATGCCACAAGAATACATCACCTTGTTTACAGTGCCTGAGCTGGCCCTGGCACGCTCCGCCTGTGTCTGCAGGCTGATACTGAATGTCAAATCACACACAAAAACTCCATAGTATTTCTGGTTTTAACCCTTCCTCTCCTGGTTCCACTCCATCTGCATCCTCTGATTCCACCCAACTCCTCTCCTCCTGTAGGATGCAGCTCCCTGGCACTTCTCCCTGTGCTCCTGTTGCTTCTTTTGTCGTGGCTGGTGCATGCCTGGTGGGGATGATCCCATGGTGCTGCTGCTTTCCTTTCTCTGAGAGCCCAGCTTCCTCTCTAGAGAGTTTCCTTGCCTTTCTGCTGTATTTCTACTTTTTTAAGACAAGGGAGCAAATGCATCCTCCACAGGACAGGCTGAACTCCTGCCTGCTAATGCAGCATCTTCCAAATACCAGCTCTCTTTGGAGAGCCTTCATCCCTCATCCCACTGCAGCCATGTCTCCCTGGGGCTGGGCAAAGGCTGCTGGTGGTGGGAAAGGAGAGCGAGTACAGCACCAGTGGGCTGCATTCCCATCCTTGGTGGAGGATGAGCTTTGGGGTTATTTTTGGTGTTTGACTGGGTTCTGTGAGGAGAAGGCTGTGTGGAGCATGTTTCTGCAGCCTGCCTCTCCCTGCGTGGTGCTTGTGTCTGCACTGCGTCCCTTTGCTGGCAGTTCTGGATGCCACATGCCAGTACCTGGACCCGTGGCCAGGTGTGGGGTGAGTCTGTCACGTCACTGCCCCTTTCCAGCCCCTCTTCTGCTCCCTGCATCTCTTGGCGCTCACCTCATCTCCTCCAAGGCTGTGCTGGGAAAGGTTTTGGCATGAGCAGCATCGCTTGGTCAGGAGCAGAGTAAAGCTTTAACTCAAATCCTCCCTCTGGAGGGCACCGTGGGGATAGAGAGGAAGCACCCAGGGCTGGGAAGGGGCTCCAGGGCATGATGCGGGCGGGACAAGTGCAATATTCATGTCCATCTCTGTGTACTGACCCCAGCGTGGCCCTTGGGGTTGGGTTTGAGTCTGAGTCAGAACTGTCAAACAGAGGAGGGAGTGCTGTGAGAAGCAGGGAATGTCTGATGCTTCCCCTTGCCCTGCTAGTAATGCACTCTAAGAAGGCTGGCCACATTTTAGGGACAGCTGTGTGCCAAGGCATGTCCCTGGCCTGGCACTGGGCAACAGTGAGTTTGCTGATGAAGCTCCTGGCATCCAAACTCACTTTGCAAGTAGCAGTGAAGACCTCATTTCCAAGGGGGGTGGGATATCACGGAAGCATTAAATGGGTTTTGCAGCTCTTCCCTTTTCTTGGGGTGAGCAGGGGTGTCGCGGGCTCTTCTGAGCCAGGGGGAGCTGGTGCAGGACCTGATGGACACGAAAACTTGACACTTGTGTATCGTAGGCTGCTCAGTAACCAAGAAACTTGTCTGTGTAAATATAGCAATGGTCACGTCCATGTCTTGTGCCTATGGATATTGTCAAGTGTACAAGCACGGGTGGCTGCCCAGCAGGAGAGCTGGTGCTGCACCTGAATCATGTATTTTACTTTAATCAATAAATATGATCTATTTTTTATGTGTAAAGGCTTTGGGGTGTGAAGTGTGGGTTTTTCTTCCAAAATAAGTGAGAGCAGGAGATATGGAGCCCAGCAGGCAGCCAGGATCCCACCCTGTGCTGCTCCCACCCCCACACAGCACACACGATTTCCCCTCCTAGTGAGGGTTTCAAATAAAAGTGTTCCACCTTTGCTACTTGGAAAATTTAATTTTTCTTTTGACCTCATTTGTGCAAGTGGATCGTAGGCAGAGCTTGTGGGCTTGTAGGGCTGGGCTTTTCTCTGCCCCACCAGAGCTGGGCCTTGGTTTCTCATCTCCCTATTTATGCCAAAAATGGGGCTGCAGCTGACAAAAGAGCCTGGCATGTGAAAAAAGATGGGGGATGCTTAGCTGCTGCTGATCTGCTCTAGAGATCAAAGGAGCAAAAGTCAGCCCACACTGGGAGACTCTGCCAGCACTGCTGCAGCTCGGCTTATCCTCACTGCTGAATAATTCATGCCATTGCAGTGTGTCATGACAGGGCTGTTGGGAAATCAGTGCTATAAAAAGTTCATCTTTAGAAACTGGGAGCATTTTTTTCTTAAACTAGAAGGCTTTTGCACACTGATGGGGACTGTGGATCTGAGGTCACCTGAATGACAGGGCAGGAGGGATGGCTGAGCATAGGCACTCCTGGTGCTTCAGGGTGATTCACCATGGTGGGATCCACAGCCATCCTTTCTTAGCGTTGAGCACTGCAGGGCTATCCCCATCCCATGAAATGACTTTACTGAAGCTGCTCCTTCCCACGTGTCACTTACTGGAGTTTCATCTCAAGTTGCCTTTGCCCTTCCCTGTGTTGTGACCACTGGCCAAAGCAACCCTGGGGAGTTAAAAAGTCTGAAGGAAAATATCACTATTATTTGTGCTTCTGCTGCTGGGAAGAACGATTTGTGTTTTCCTTATGGGCAAAAGTGGTGCCTCTTGCTGAGACACCTGAAAATTAAATGTCCTCAAAACAAAGTAAGAAATGCAGTGTTTTAGGATGATGTTCAGAGGGACATGCCAAGCAGACTAAAACCAACTAGATAAAATAGTTCTGATCTAAGTAGGGACTGCTTTCTGCTGAGCAGAGCTGGTGAAAAAGTTTTGTGGAAGTGCATGAGAGCTTTGAGAGGTAAAACAGGTGGTGTTTGTTGGGGATGCAAATCAAAGGTTTCAGTTTGGGTCCTTCCAACCCCTTTACTCCTGAGCCAAGAGATACAGGAGGCTCATGGTTTCCCAAAGCAAGACAAGGTACTGTGGGTCTGTCTGCCTAGTCCCTCTGGCACTTACAGGATCCTAAAAAAGTGCTTAACTTGCTGTCTTGGTACTTCTCTGAAAGCTTCTGGTGCCCAAACCAAGCTGTTATTCCCTTGGCTGGAGCTAGGCAAGGATGTCCTATTTATTTACAAGAGAATCCCTGAGATACTGAATAAAATCATAATAGTAAAAAAATCCAAACTCTTTTAATACTTTCCAAAAATTCAACAACAAAAAAAGTTACATCAAACAACCAACCAAAGAAAACCTCTCATGAAGAAATGATACATTTCCAAGCACAAGGACAAACAGGCAAACCCATGCTCAGTAGCCTCGGTGCCCCTCTCTGGTCAGAGATTCCAGGCAGTGCTGGCCAGTCTTTCTGGGATACATCATGGAGTCCCTGCTGTTGGCAGGACCAGGTACAGCTGCATTCATTGTGGGACCGTGACAGCCACAGGGACACAATCCTCGGGCAGTATCCCCCTTACTCGTGTGCACACAGCCCAGCTGGGCAGCCTGGTTTGAGTCTGGGCAGTTCCTGCTGTAACAAACCTTGTTGCTTGGTTTTTCTACAGAAATTGACTCTTTTTTTTTTTTTTCCCCTTTTTTTTTTTTTTTTTTTTTTCTCTTTTTTT